>CM022667.1:1406442-1408942 GCA_012295275.1 Chrysomallon squamiferum
GTTGTAATACAAGCTGGTTATTGTACTGTTTAACAATACATAAAACCCAGACAGATATTTGGATTTTTCATCCCTTCTTTTTATTAAAAATGTTTCTTCTTCTTCATCTTCTTCTTCTTAATAACAACAATAATAATAAGAAGAAGAAGAAGAAGAAACATTTTCAATAATAAGAAGAAATGAAAAATTCCTCTCTGCTTCCAAATTATATGATTTCTTGTTAGTAATTTCTTACAACTTTCTTTTGAAAATTAAAATCTTAACTTTTCAGATCCAGCAGATTCACGAGTTAGATCATTCATTAACAAACTGCTGGCATGTCTGCAGCCAATAAAATTCCAGTGTATGGATAACCTTCACATGACCTTGTCACGTACAGTGGTCATACGACATCACTGGATACAACCATTAATGGATTCCATTAAAGAAAAATTTCAAACTCTGGAAAGGTAATGAGAAAAACTGAATAAATAGAACAAATATAACATTATTATTATTATTATTATTATTATTATTATTATTATTATTAATTTTTATTTTTGTAAATTTTATTTCTAAAAAAATATTTTTAAACTTATAGTCAGTGTATATTTAAAATATTTTCTTGTCTTAAACTATTAATTAATTATTTGTTTTAATTGAATGATAATATAAATTGAAATAATAACAACAAACATTTTCAATTTTACAAATGTACAAGCCTTTGAAGTTTATGGGAATCCATAATCATACTGATATTAATATTAAGTGTCAGGCATTTTAGACTTGTATTTTTATGGCCAGCAGATGCCATTATTTTGGGAGTATTTGGCTTAATATATTTTTACAAAAAGAAAAAAGAAAGAAAGAAATATGTAATAAGGTTATTTATGGATAAAGAATATAGAATTATTAAGTATTCAATTTAATATAGGTAAAAATAGTTATTTTTAATATTCATGATTTAGGATTTTTGTAATATTTGTGAATTTGCCATTATTTTCTCTGTGTGAGTATACATTTTTTTTTTTTTTGTTTTTTTTGCAGCTGCATTTGTGACATTGTTTCTTTGAAATTGTTTTGCAATGATGAAAAGACAAGGTATGATTATAACAAAGACATTTTAGAAATAATTTATTATGAGACTGTTAACTTTTAATATTTGTGATATAATATTAGAATCTTCTACACTGTGAAAATCTTAAGATTTTAAACAAAGTGGCTGTATTTTTAAGGTCTATATTTAAATGCTTTTTATATACAGTTTTTAATCTTAACAAGTTTTGTTTTTTTTCTTCTCTTTCAAAGAACATTTTTGAGTTTAGAAGTTTCTGACGACAACTCAAATTTACACGAATACATTGCAGCTGTAGACAAGAGTTTTAAAGATTTCAGGCTGGCTCCGTATTACAAGGTTTGTGTTAATTTTTAACTACAAATAAATATACTGCTTTATTCACACCTGTTGCACTTTCAATTCACCCTCCTTTAAGTCAGGTGATAAAACCAAATTCAGTGCAAAACAAGGAACATTACACCCAGACAGTGGTAAACAATAGTAAACATTATGCTACCTGTTATCTATTGGAAAAAAAGTGGCTGAATTTCATTCATCTTCATACATTCCAAGATGGATGCTCCTGTGGAAGCAAATATGCAAAATGCAGGCAGTAATAGATTATTATTTTTCATGATGTTTTTTATAATGATGATAAAATTGGAAAAAATGATGTCAGACTGAGTACAAATGCTTTTAATGCTCACAAAAACACACAAGTATGGCTGACGTGCAGTATTGCATTTGTGTGGCTGATGAACCATTGAGCACTGTGTTTGTTTTTGAAAAGGGAGGTCACTCTGGCCATTCATTGTTCAGTAACTGTTCTGTCTTGCTTATTGCATGCTGAAACTGCTTTCAATGATACAAATAGTCATTTATTTATTTATTTATTTACTGTTGTCATTGTTGTTGTTGTTGTTGTTTCTAATATTATTTTTTTTATTGTAGAACCCTTCGTTTCACATCAGCGTTGCTTGGTGTCTGGGAGATGTCACTGCCAATGTTACTTCTAAGACAAAGACTCAAATGCAGGTAAACAACTCATGATGCAAAACAAATGAAAAAAAGTAATTTTCATATTTTTAGGTTTTTTATTGTGAAATGAAGACTAGAATTTAAGAAATTGATTTTTTTTTCTGTGTTTTTATTTTACTCTACTTTTCTGATATACTTTATTTCATATAATTTTTTCTGATGCTTTTAATTTCATAGTATTTTTCCAATGATTTTAATTTCATTTTATTTTTCTGATTCTATTAAATTTTAATTATTTTTCAGATTTTTAAAATTTAAAATTATTTTTCAGATTTTTTAAAATTTTAAATTATTTTTCTGATTTGTTTTTGATCTTTAATTATTTTTTTCTATATTTCTCAACATTCTGTAGGTTAAAAGGCTTTTAATTCTGTTACATAATTTAGTCTTCTACAAAAATCAGTATTATGTTGCTTTTTCTGAAGA
>CM022667.1:1411442-1428942 GCA_012295275.1 Chrysomallon squamiferum
TTATTATTATTTTAAATGTAAAACCACTACATCTGATATACTAAGTCATTTATTTTTCTTGTTTGAAACTGAGTCAGTGAAGTCTGATTCTCCCATCCATTGTTTGTCAGATGTTTGTATAAATTATTTTTACAGCTGAGAATTCTTTATCCAAAATGCTTGGCACTTGAAGTGTTTCTGATTTCAGGATTTTTAAAATATGTTTTTGAAATATAAGGAGACATCCTGAGGAGAGGATCTAAGCCTAAACACAATTTCCATTTATATTTCATGTACAGATTATACAAATAGTCTGCAGTAATACAAAAGTGCAGAAGTATATTTGATTCTTGTCTTTGCTATTTGTATGTAATGCAAAATGTGTTTTGTTAGTGAAAATATATATGAAAGACTGAGTTTCAGAGAAACATTTAACAGTAAATAAATTTGCTGCACAATGTCTTAAACATTAAAGGTCACCTTTTGGCCAGTTTCTCATTCCAGTCCTCCCTATGACTTGTTTACCAGAGGTCATGGTATGTGTGCTTTTGTGTCTGTGCATTTGCACGTAAAAGATCCCTTGCTGTGAAATGAAAAAAGAAGCCAAAAAAGGGTTTCCACACTGTATTTGTCCATGAATTAATAGTTCTGTTTTATAAAGATCTGAATAGTGTAAAAAAAAATGGTTTAAAAAAAAAAAATAGTTCTTTGTGCTTTCAAGTTATTATTTTGTTGTTTCACTGAATTAATACTGTTATAAAGATCTGAATACCATCATTATACCCTTTCACAACTAGAGTTGTGATGTCATTGCTTACATGGCACATTGACATCATTCCTATGCGGCACAGTGATGACATACATGACACAGTAACTTCATCACATACATGTCAGTGATGCCAGTGCATATATAGCATAATGATACCATAACATGCATGGCATATTGACACTATATCCATGGAAAAGTAAAGTAATTGCATACATGGCATAGTGACATACATGGCATAGTGACATCATCACATGTGGCATGGTGACATCGCATACATGGCATAGTGACATCATCACATTCATGGCATGGTGACATCATTACATACATGGCATGGTGACATCATTACATACATGGCATGGTGACATCATTACATACATGGCAGCTAATTGAAATCTATCTGTCCTATACTTAATAATGGTACAACTACAGAACAATAGTGGCACACAGATATTTTTAAAACTGTATTTTTTGTGCTGACATACTTCATTATTAATAAAGACTGGGCACCCAAAATACTAATACAGTATAACTCAGAAGCATGCAAAATATATTTAGACTATTTCCTTTTATCACCAAACATACACTTTAAAAAAAAAAAAAAAAAACATTCATTGGCTCTGTCAGATTTATTTGAACTTATCTATGTTTGAATTATTAAAACCACTCCATTTTTGTATCTGCAAACTGACTTTAAAACTGTATCATAAAATGGACGTCAAGCAGTAAGTATACACATACTTATCAGCCACGCCTAAAACCATTAAAGATATATTTGGCATTTTCAGCTTAGCATTTCCTTTCAGCAAGTTTAGTTATTGTTTCAGTTTAATGATTATGACTTTGGCCTTGTAGAGTTGATGGTCCCATAACACACTTTTTTTTTTTTTCATTACCGTATTATGAATAATAATAATATGTGTGTAGTTAGCACACAGTGCTGTTTCATTCTGGCACAAAACAGTTGAAAATTTTCATGAAGGCAAGTACTTTTGTTGTTTTTTTAATTATAAGTGAAGGAGAAGATTGTTTTATTTACTTATTTATTTATTTATTTATTTATTTATTTATTTATTTATTTATCTAAATGTCAATAATGGTTTGTAAGTTACTTGAATACAATATTGATTTTTTTATTATTAATATGTTTATCAGAGATACAACCATGAATGGATAGTTGGGTAAATCAATGAGATATACACACACACACACATACGTATGTACATATATACATACACACATACATACATACATAAATACACACACACACACACACACACACACACACACACACACCTACATACCTACATACATATAAACATACATATATACATATATACACACATCCATATATACATGCATATACATACATGCAAACATATAAGCACACTATACACAAGTGCATGCATGCACACAAACACGTTTATATGTATACATACATACATACATACATACATATATATACGTATATATCTATATATGTATATGTGTGTATATATATATATCTATATATAAAACATACTTACTAATACATGACAATTGTATAAATAAACATCACTCACACTTCAAAACGACCAAACAACAACAACATGTTTTTCATTCACCTCCACAGCACATTCACACAGGTGAAGCAAGGTGTGTCTTTTCATGTGATAGGTGATAACGATGTTTATTTTCACTAGTTGACTGAAAAACCAATAAACCTGCCACTTTTTTGTATCCTTTTTCTTTTCACATTATTTTTTTTTTTTATCTCATCATCTTTGTTTTCTCATTGCACTTGCTAATACAGCTCAAGTAAACTTTTTCTTATTTACGTAAACTTTAAAAAATTTTTATTTTTATCACTGTTTACACTGACATTCACCAACTCAAATATTAATGATAATTTTTTTTTGGTTTGTTCATATCTGACATTTTTAGTTTAGAATTAGAAATTTATTGACCAAAATATGCTGTAAATATTTTGATAAATATATATAAAAAAATAAAATGTTTAATGATTGTTCACACTGATGTCAAGTATTTTTGAGAATATTTTTTTTTTCGTTTCTGTTATTTTCATCTTTATACACAGTAATTTATTGACTGAAATTTAATGATGTTTGAAAAAAAAAGGTAAATATTTGTGCAGCATATGTAGATTCTTAATATGGTGGCAGGTTTTTTAAATTTATTTATTTATAATATTTCTTTAATAATTTATATATTCAGGAATGGATGATTAGATGAAAGTTTGTTTTATATCATCCCACTTCATTATTTTTGTATATTAATAGATACATAGCTTGTTTTATGAAAAAATGTTTTAATATAGACCTTTTTTAAAAAAACACGTAATTATAGTAATAAAAATAAATGAACTGACAAAATTCTTATTTATTTCCAAGTTGTTATTTTATGTATTTTGTTTATTAATAGATAAATAGTTTGTTTTATGTAGACATGTTTTCATTAAGACTTTTAAAAAAAAAAAAAAAAACGTAATTAGAGTAATAAAAATAAATGGACAAACAAAATTATTTTTTACTTCCAAATTATTAGTCTATGGCTTTGGATGGTCTACCAGTAATCATAACAAAGTATGACAAGAAAATAATACTGTTTATGAAATATCTGAACTGCCATTTTTGTCACTTAACAAATGGAGTCGTGACATCATCACATGCACAATGAACGTATAGATCTAATAACAACAGAAGAAATGTTAGAGCAGAGGTTTTCAAACTTTCTTCTAACTGTACCAGTTGGAGAAAATCTTTGGTTGATGTTTGCTAGTTTCCACACAATCACTGCAGTGCAGCTTCAGCTTGGTCAGATTGTATGTGGGTGAAATGTGCACAGGACTTTAACTGGATAAAATACAATGCATGATTTAAAAAAATAAATAAATAAATAAAAAAGGAAAGGAAATAAATGTTTTGGTGCAGTTTTTGAGGGCTGAATGAGGATGATTATCATTCTTTAAGTGGTGTTCAGTACAAATAATTTTTTTACCTTTGTGTCTACCATTACTGAATTTTGCTTGTGAACCTTCAGGAATATGCCACAGTTTGAAAACTTCTGCTTAAGAATGAATCAGTGATGTCACATTTACATAAATGTGTACTCTTTAAACTGAACTCTTCTGTTTTTATACTTTATTATTAGTTAAAATTGGACAGTAAGAAAAAACAAAAAACCCATAAAAAAGACAACATCAAAAGAACAAAACAAGACTTAGAAGTATGCAGAATATATTTATACTTAATATCACAAATAACATTAAATATTTCTTCATTTTCTTCTTCTTCTTCCTCCTCTTATTATTATCATCATCATTATCATCATCATCATCATCATCATCATCATCATCATCATCATTATTATTATTATTTAAAATAATAGTAAAGGTTAAAAACAATATTTATCTTTAATAAACTGTAACAAAAACGTTACATTTAAACATATTATTACAAACCATCTGTCACTATTAAGCTGCAAGCATTACTTGCATATACGAAACTATAAAAAAAAAAAAAAAAAAACCAACAACCAAAAAAATCAAAAAAAATGAAAAATGCATCTGTTCACTGATGGCATAAAAACACAACAATGCTCTATTATCAGATGGTGTCATCATATCCCATTAGACAGAATAATGATGTATGCGTTTCGTTCAACGTAATAAATACGCACAGTATATTACATCATGGATTTGATTTACTAACAAAGGCACAGTTAAAAACGGAAGTTCATTTGCAAAATTATTGTTACCATTCAGCACTTTGCTAGATAAATATTTGATAATTAATTGTTGGAGTCACAGAGCATCATCGTTTTACAGGTCAAAAAGTAATTGAACTGTTTTTTTTAATATTATATTCAAAGTGATTTTTAGCTTCATAATTACATTTTTCTGTCGATGTATGTAATATGAGTTGACATAATTGTGATTGTATTTTATCAGTCTGTTATTTAAATTTTTACATTATTATTACTATTAATATTATTGCTATTATTATTTTTGCTATGGTTATTATAACTGTTATTGTTGTTGTTGTTTTTATTATTGTTATTATTGTGGTTGTTATTTGTTGTTGTTGGTGTCATTGTTCTTCTTTTCAATATTATAGTAGAAGTATGATTATTATTATTATTTTGTTTTTGTATTTTATTTTATTTACAATCAGTTTTTATAAAAGATTTTTATTATTATTATTATTATTATTATTATTATTATTATTATTATTATTATTATTATTTTTATTATTATTATTTTTTTTTTTTGATATTTCATTTTATTTTGTTCATTTTACCACACAAACAGACTAAACAAAACAAAACAACAAAAATTCATGTAAACATAACAATGAAAGAAAAACAACAACAACAACATCAACAAAGGCAGTAACAACTACAACCACCACCACCACAACAAGAACAACAAACAGCAAACAACTGTAATAACAACAAGCACTAATAATAACAAAAATCGTACCATTATTATACTTCCTCATTAATTGAAAAATTTTCAAGACTCCTTTTCAAAAAGATTTCCAAGGAGCAAGAAGACTGATCATGATGACAACAGGTACTGAAATGAACTGAGCAGCAACAACACTTCCTGTCATGTTAAAAGCCAACTTCCTGAGCAAATTAATTCTCTTCATTTATCAGAAGATGTTAGCAAAGTGCGTTATAAACTGAAATGTAGACATTTTTTTTTTTTGTATATTTTTTTTTTTATATACATGTCTGTCTGTCCTCAGGGGGGTCAAGATTTAATTCTCGTCGTTAATGGCTGTTTGATGTGGTGGAATTAATCCATCAATCTTGTGGATTACTGTCCTTTTACTTGCTTCTGATAACAAGGCTGTGGTTATTAGAGAGCGCTAAAGTGGTGTTTGCTGTATGGAAAGTAGTATTCCTGCCTGGAAAAAAAAATTTCAAAATTACTTTCAGACGGCATTAGTTTTGTTTTGAAGAGGAAAAACGGACGTCATGGTATGTTTACACAGTTTAAAAACTTTGTTGTTGTTGTTGTTAATGTTGTTGTTGTTGTGTTGTTGTTATTATTTTTTTTTATTGATGGTTTTTTTTCATGTTATTGTTGTCATTATTGTTTCTTATCACTTTATTTTAAACATTTATATATTTAACTATAATTAGGTCTTCTGATGGAACTTGAAGAAATGTCTTGCAATTTTTATATTTTTTTTATTATTGTTTTATTTTTTTGGGGGGGCTTTATTTTACTTTCCCAAAGTATAATTTATCATAGGTGACATAATTTGTATTTAAAATTTTGCAGTTTCTCATATGCCTTGCACAGGTTTTCTTATTAAATTGATCGTTTAATCACAAATAAATAATACTGTATATAATTACAATACTTGCAGAGAAATGGAAGTATCACCTTTGACACAATAATAATTATAAAGTATACCAATATTTTAGAAAATTTTAAATTACAGTTTTAAAATAATTTTTGCCTTGAAAACAAATTAATGTGCATCATACTCCATTTTTGAATGATATTTAAAATGGAGTTTTATTTGTCAGTTGTTCCAAATGTGGTTTATTTAAAAATACAAAATAAAACTTGTTTTTAAAACTGTCAGCAGTGTGAATTATATTTATGTGTTTATTTATTTTTATTTATTTTTTTATTTATTTATTTATTTTTTTTATTTTTTATTTTTGTATTTATTTAAGTTTTTAATAGTAAGCAGTTTTATAAATTTAAATATCTCTTCTTCTGCCCCCTTTCCACCTTTTTCGCTCATATAACATACAGATGATATTTATCAGACATTTTAACAGATATGTTTTATTATAATAATCAGGTTTTTTTTCATTACGTTTATTATTTATTTATTTATTTATTTAAAAAATAATAAATATTCATTAACGTGGGCAAAAATGTACTGATGGTAGATAAAGAACGTACATTAGTGACATCTGTTCACAATAGGGGTCACTAGTGACAGTAATTCTAGTTAAAATCTCATATTGGTGAGGCATGTGGAGTGTAATGGTGTTAATTGGTATGTCTATTTTTACATATCCTGATTTACACATTGTACGGTTTCCTCTCTGTCAGTTTTAATGTGTGTGTGTGTGTGTGTGTTGTTGGAAAGTGGATGGAAGGATGAATGGAAGAAGTGGTGTTGTTTTATTGCAGGATGCAAACAGAATGGGTGCATGTGTTAGTGTGTGTGTGTCTGAGTGCATGTTTGTCTGTCTGTCTGTGTGTGTGTGTGTGTGTGTGTCTGTGTCTGAGTGCATGTTTGTCTGTCTGTCTGTGTCTGTGTGTGTGTGTGTGTGTCTGAGTGCATGTTTGTCTGTGTGTGTGTGTGTGTGTTTGAGTGCATGTTTGTCTGTCCTCTGTGTGTGTGTGTGTGTCTGTGTGTGTGTGTGTGTGTGTGTGTGTGTGTGTGTCTGAGTGCATGTTTGTCTGTTTGTGTGTGTGTGTGTGTGTGTTAGTGTATGTTTTATGTCTGTCTGTGGTTGTGTGTTGATGTGTGTGTGTGTTTGTTTGCATGTATGTGAATGTTTATGTATATGTGTGTGTTTGTGTGTATCTGCATTTGTATGTATGTATGTATGTTTGTGTCTGTGTGTGTATCTATTTGTATGTGTGTGTATGTGTGTATGTGAATGGAGGTGTATGTATGTTTGGGTGTTTGTGTATATGTCTGCGTGTATGTGTGTTTTTGAGGTGGTGTTTGTGTGGATGTATAAGTATGTGTGTATATTTATATGTATCTATTTGTGTACGTGTGTATATGTGTAAATGATGGTTTGTGTATGTGTCTATGAACGTATGCATTTTTGAGGGTGTGTGTGTGTTTGTTTGTGTATGTAAGAGAGTACATGTATGTATATGTATATGTTTGTGTTTGTGTAAATGAAGGTATTTTGTGTCTGAGCACATATTTTGTCACAAATGTGCATGAATGTTTGTGTGCGGATGGTTGGACAAAAATCAAGAAATAAAATAATTTTATTAATTATTTCAGATAATACAATATCAATAAATCACTACTAACATTATCACATAGTTTTTAAATATTTACAGTTTAAACACTTTTATACTATGTACATACATAACACACACACAGACAGATAATACAACTATAAAAATACACATCATTTATACAGACATACAAAAATACCTTAATATACATACTAAATATATATATATATATATATATATATATATATATATATATGTGTGTGTGTGTGTGTGTGTCTGTCTTTTTTATCATCCTGTGTTTGTTCTATTTCCTTTCTGTTTTTACCCAGCACAAAGTGGATATATATAAATGTGTGTATATATATTTAAAACAATAGACTATATATATATATAGAGTCTATTGTTTTAAATATATAGAGCATGGCATTTATATCGACAGACATACAAATATAACGTGTATGAATGGAGAATAATAATGAATTATAAGAATTGATGTCTGTATTGATGGATGGACTTTTGTATTGATGGATGGGTGAATGGGCAATCAAATTGATTTATATGAACTATTATCTGTATTAAAGTATATACAAATATATCAGATGGATTTTTTCAGTTTTTTTTTTCTTTTGTTTTTTTCAGTTTTTTTTTTCTTTAGTTTTTTTCAGTTTTGTACTTTATGTTATAATCTCTTTATGTTTTGGGGGTTTTTTTTAATGGTTTTTTTTCAATTTTTTTTTTAATGGTCCAAAATATACATTTTTTTTTTGTAATCATTATTATCATTATGAATAAGCATAGTGCTTTTCAAAATGTCAAGAATAAGAAATATTTTCTTAAAATCTAAAGTGTTGTTTATATTATTTAAATATTTATATGGCAAATAGCTGCTGACTGTTATTATGAAAGAAATACCAAACGTTTGACATGAAAAACTGGATAATACAGAGAAAAAACAACAACTTAATATTATTAGTTTTATGAATTTTTTTTTTTTAAATTTGTTAAAGTGATATTATAATTATATGCATTTTATCAATAATGAGAAAAGTGTTGCTAACAATATATCTCTCTTTTATGTCCCTTATAAACCTTACGACAAAAGGAATTATTTCCCATGTCAAGTTCTGGTATTAAAATGGACATTAAAATGCTGTTTGTGTTTAAATTTATCCACTTTTATTGCCTTCTGTTCATGCACAGTATCTATTTCTGTGTTTGCGAACTTTCTCTTTCATGGTAACATCATGCACACACATATATTAAACTGTTTATGCTTACTATTCCTTTTTATCTTCTTCTTTTTTTTTTTTTTTTTTGTTCTTTTAAAGATCGTTATTTCAGCTGCATTGTATTTTGTGCAGAAAGAAAGAAGCATCTATTGTAATCTGTGAGTTCTGTTTTATCAAATTAATCAATCAGTTGGTTTGTTAGTCTTTTGAAATGAGTTTATAATCTTGTAAAGAACAGGTAACTTGTCTTGGGCAAAAAAACTCCAAAAGCATGGATTTGTAATTTAATCTGTATTCTTATACTTCTGTTTTATTCATTCATTCATTTATCTGGCCATTCATTCATTCATTGATTTGTTCATTCATTAATTAATTCATTCATTCATTCAATGAAATAGTCAAAGCTTTTGTTTCAAAATGAGAAATTTGAATTTGAATTAAACTTTTAGCAGTCCTTTCATTCTTCCATTTATCCTTGAATAATGAGTAAAATTTAAAATAATTTTTAATTATTAAATATTTATTTGTAATTTTGTTATTACATCTATTATTATTATCATCATCATTATTATTATTGCTGTTGTTGTTATTGTTATTATTATTATTATTATTATTATGACTATCAGTAGTAGTAGTAATAGTAGTAGTATCAGTAGTAGTAGTAGTAATAGTAGTAGTATCAGTAGTAGTAGTACTAATAGTAGTAGTATAGTAGTAGTAGTAGTAGTATCATCATCATAATCATCATTATCTTATTACTGTTCTTATCATCATTTTCATTTTCATCATTATTATTATTATTATTATTATTATATTGTTTTAAATTCTCATCACGATTCATATTAAAACGTGATCTTAATTTTAGATTATCTCTGCTTTTTCCCCTCGAGTTTTTCTGGCCTGACAAGTATGATATACTGACCACAATTCTCGCCCATTATCGCCAGCGACAGTAGGATTTACAACTTATTACCACTTGATCCACCACTCTGCTTTCATATTGACAAATCTCTTACCAGCCTTTGGTATCATCTCTTAATTATTTTATATGGGAGTGTAGGCTGTGTTCTGTGATTAACTTTCGAAGAAAGGAGTGCTTGCTCGACATTTGTCCAGTAAAAATGAACTGGTTGGTTGGTTGGCTGAATGAGTGTGTGTGTCAAAAGCTGGTCCGATGTATGAGTTGGTCCAGTGTATGGGGTGATTCAATGGCAAGGACTAGCCTGAAGTGTGGATGTATGAGTTCCATTATGAACTGAAAAAAAAAAATCCAGTGTCCAAACTAGACCAGTGTCTCTCGTGTGTAAAAAAAAAAAAACGGGTCAAAACTTTTTTTTATTTTGCGTGTGTTGTCCGAAAAGATTGATTTGTGATTTTTGTGATTGGATGGCAGCGAATCTGGGTTGTCAGGTTTTGCTGGGACATCTATCAGCCTGAGTTTTGGGGGTTTTTGTGTGTGTGAAATCTTCCTGAACTTGAGCTGTTTTTAGGTCCAGTCAAACAGATCGGATTAAGTGACAAAAGTTCCTGATTTTAACTGACAGGTGGAGAAGTTATTGTTGTAAGTCACAAACTTTTACAATTAATTATCATTTTAATTATCATTATTATTGTTATTATTATTATTATTATTATTATTATTATTATTATTATTATTATTATTATTATTATTATATTATTATTATTATTATTACTGTTGTTGTTGTTACATTATTAATTTTGATTTGATTATTACAAATATTATAATTATTTTTTTATTATTTTTGTTATTACATCATTACTATTATTATTATTTTTACAGTTATTATTATTGTTCTTGTAGCTATTATTATTATTATTAATTATTGTTGTTGTTATTATTATTATATTATTATATCATTACTATTATCATTATCATCATTATTATCATTAGTATTATCATCATCATTATTATTATTGTTATTATAGTTATTATTACTATTATTAATTATTTTTATTGCTATTGTTATTATATTATTATTATATCATTACTTTTTAAATCATTACTAATATCATCATCATCATTGTTATTATTACATCATTAGTATTATCATTATCATTATCATCTTCATCATTGTTATTATTTTTTATTAATAGAGTAATAATAAAAAAAACCTGTTAGAAAACACAAAACAACAAAGACTACAAATGTATAATCTGATTTAAAGGTGCCTTTTATAAAAAAAAAAAAAATCATAAAAAATAACATTTTTTTATCTTCTCTAAAGACTTAATCCTCTTTATTTTTTTTCTTCTTTCTGGTTTTCATTATAATTTCATATCTTTTGGTTCAGATTTTCTTCAAATTTAAGATTTTTTTATTTCTTTCTATTTTTTATTTTAATTATTAAACATCTTTTGTTTCTGGTTTTTATTTTAATTGAGAATCTTATTTTTTTTTTTTTTTCTTCATCTGGCTTATTAACAATCTCCTTGTTAATATTTTTTAACTCCTGGGATTTTTTATTTAATCTGTGTGTTCAAAATAATCTCCAACCACCTGCTGTCAAAGCTTAACCAGAAGCTGTTGTTGAGAAAACACTCTAGTTCCAGAACAAATTTAAAATGATTTAAGTACTCGTGTTCTCTGACTGAAATCTGCATTTTTAATTTTACATTTTTAGTTTGAATCATTAATTTTTGGCTCATTAATATTTAACATTACACTTACTAATAGTACAGTCTGTACTTTTTAATATTTGAAAATCTTCAGTACGAATCATTAATTTATTTACTTAATAATATTTAACATTACACTTACTAATAGTATACACTATATTTACTAAAATTTGAAACTATTTACCAATATTTAAAATTACTAATAGTACATACTACACTTATTAATATTTGAAACTTCTTACTAATATTTAACATTATACTAACTAATAGTACACTTATTAATTTTTGAAACTATTTACTAATATTTAACATTTTACTTACTAATAATACACACTATACTTATCAATATTTGAAACTATTTACTAATATTTAACATTATACTAACTAAAAGTGCACACTATACTTATCAATATTTGAAACTATTTACTAATATTTAACATTAAACTTAGTAATAGTACACACTACACTTATTAATATTTGAAACTATTCACTAATATTTAACATTTTACTTACTAAAAGTACACACTACACTTATTAATATTTGAAACTATTCACTAATATTTAACATTATACTAACTAAAAGTACACACTACACTTATTAATACTTGAAACAATTTACTATACTTACTAATACTTCACACTATGCTTAGTCAACTATGACACCATACTTACTAATATTTGACTTCATACTTACTAATATTTGACAGTTACTGATATTTTGATACTCCTTAAACAACACTTCACTTACTAATTGTTTGCACTATGCTTAATATTTGACATTTTACTTATAATATTTTATATAATTGTTTTCCATTTATTATACATTACAAGTTTTCATTTCACTGTTTTCCATTTATTATACATTACAAGTTTTCATTTCACTGTTTTCCATTTATTATACATTACAAGTTTTTGTATCACTGTTTTCCATTTATTATACATTATAAGTTTTTAAGTTTTTCTATTTTATTATACAAGTTTTTATATCATTGTTTTCCATTTATTGTTCATTACAAGTTTTTATAATCACTGGTTTCCATTTATTATACATTGCAAATTTTTATAATCACTGTTTTCCATTTATTATACATTACTAGTTTTTAAGTTTTTCTATTTATTATACATTACAAGTTTGTATATCACTATTTTCCATTTATTATACATTATGAATGTTAATATTATAGTTTTATATATCGTTTTTCAATTTATCATACAAGTTTTTATGTTACTGTTTTCCACTATATATTTTATTACGTTCTTCCAAAAGAGTAGTTTAATTGTGTTTGATAGGTAGGTGATATTTATATCTGATTACAAACAAAACTAGCCAGTTAGGAAGTCATTGTCTATTTTGTTTGATAAATATTGAATCACATTTATTATATCTATTCTGCTTTTGAAGCTGTCTTTTTGTTGATATTATTGATCTGATTTTGAAAACAGAAGTTTTATCAAAAGTGTTCAATAAAAAAAAACACAGATGAAACTCTATCCATTTATTGAAATCTAATATATATTTTTTAACATTTCCATTTTTTTTTTTTTTTTTTTTTTTTTTTTTTTGTGTGTGTGTTTAAAAGATCTCTCAATAACCATTAATATTTATTGTGAAAATAGTAGTAAGTTAGATTGTATTTGTTTCATGTTAACACATCTTGGAATTATAATTCAGGTTTTTTTTGTTTTTTTTTTAATCAACCATAAAAAAATCCCTTTAATTAAAATTCAAAATATTATATATAAAAATAATTTTAAAATACCATAAATACACGGATATAAAAAAGTAAATATTTAAAGTTCAGAATAAAACCATCCTCAAAAATATTTCAAAAATCCATTTAATTAACAATTTAAATTATTATAACAAGAAAAAAAAAAAAAAAAATCGAGATTTTTGAAATTCAAAATCCACCCCCAACCTCTAAAATATTTTAAAAATCTCTTTCACAATCTTTTTTTTTAGAAAAGTCTGTTTAACTGAAATAAAGTCTTTTGTTCAACACAATAACTCAGGGTGTGACTTAAAACAGAGATAACTGTAAGTGATAACGTATAAAAATCTATTTTTGCATCAACATTTTCTATACATAATGACAGCAGAATATTTAAAAACGACACATGGTGCATTCCTAATCTTTGTATATATAATGGGTGATTGTTGCTTATCTTCGTAACTGCTGTGTCAGGGTGTATTGTAAAGGATGAGACTATAAGTGATAACACACAAAGCTTGTTATGTATTGATAGTCATTTTATGCTAGAATGATCAGGATGTAATGCTAAGGGTATGGTAAGTAGTTAAAGGTATGCACCAGCTACACGCACTCTGATATAGATATGTGTGTGTGCGTGTGTGTGTGTGTATATATATATAAATGGAGATATACATACAAAAATATACACACTATTTCACACTAATACACTGAACAAAATATCTGAAATATGCATAGAGACATACAGATATACATGCATAGATATGCACATACTTACAGATATGTATACACACACACACTCAGACCCATGGATAAACACATAATGACAAACACTATGATACACACATAGACTTGTAGTCAAATACAAGCATTCATACACATATACATACACACAGTACAGATGCACACTTTTATACTTTTACACACAGACAAGCAGATACAAGGATACAGTTTACAGAAGGTATGCATCAGATACATACACACACACACACTAGTACATATACCCAAACACACACACACTTGCACACATACACACACACATAGCACATATACACAAACACACACACACTTGCACATATACACAAATACATACACACACACACACACACTAGCACACACACAATCACACACACACACACAGACACACAAACACACCACAGACACACAACCACACACAAACACACCACAGACACAAACACACACACAGACACAAACACACACAAACACACACACACAGACACAAACACACACAAACACACACACAAACACACACACACACACACACTGTAAGACTACCAGTGTAAACACAGATTCTAACAGGCTGCAGTTTTTGCCGTGTTTGTAATTTCTAAGTGACTTGTCAGATAAGAATGTTTGAATACCTCTCATCACCGGTCTCTCAAACAGCAGTTACAACCAACACATTACCACCCAGCACTGAAAAAAATATATCTTACAGCATTAATACCACTGCTGATCAACACAACTGATAAATCTATTCCTTATTATACAAACATACAATGGATACATTACGTTAAGTTATTGAAGATAAGTTACGTGTAGTCACTGATATAGATTTTATTTCATTGTTGTTATTATGTATATGTTACATTATGTCATTATATATTACAGGTATAGTATTACTGTGTTTTGTATATAAATATATAATAATAATAATAATTATTATTATTATTATTATTATCACAAATATATCAGATGAAATCATTTTTATAGATGTATTAAGTTATTATTAGTGATCTGTTACATTATGTTTTATTATTATTACATGTATTACTTCAAGTTATTATTCAAGTAATTACAGCAAGTATATTACACTGAGTCAGTAATACAGAAGTGTTACATGATAGTGAGACAGATATAGACAGATAGACAAATAGACAGACAGACAGACAGACAGGTAGATAGATATAGATTAATAGACTGATTAATGGTTAAACTATGAATTTTTTAAATTATTATTCATCCTTGAATTATAAAATATAAACATGTATAATAAAAAGGTCTTTGTGTACATATATGCATACACACACACAGACATGCATTCAGACATATAGACATACATATATACATACATGTACACACACACACTTACATACATACATAGAGACAGGTAGATAAATATAGATTAATAGACTGATTAATGATTAAACTATGAATTTTTTTATTATTCATCCTTGAATTATAAAATATAAACGTATAATAAAAAGGTTTTTGAGTACATACATACACACATCAGACATGCATTCAGACATATAGACATACATATATACACACAAATGCACACACACACACACACACACACACACATACACATATATACATACACACACATACACTTACATACATATATACATACAGACATGCATACATACAGACATACATACAGACACATACACAGACACATATGTTACATATATATGTATATATATATATATATATATATGTATATATATGTATATGTATATGTATATGTATATATATATATATATATGTATATATATATGTATATGTATATGTATATATATATATATATGTATATGTATATGTATATGTATATGTATATGTATATATATATCAATATATACACACTCCAATGAAATTTAAATTTTTCTTCAGAACCGCGTACAGTGACCACCCTCCTCCAATCCCTGTGATGTTGATGAGTGATTAAGTAAAATGTGTCTGCTGACACACGCTGGCAACTACAACAGCCCCAAGTGACTGAGCACACTAGCACACTTTTTGAAATCTGTTCTTTAGTATCCATCCATCGGTGGTTACATGCAAGCCACAGATATCATATAATGGTGTAATCGCCGGGCAGCACTGACTTGGAATTTTGGGATAGGATGTCCTCGTACTAAAATGCAGAACTGATTTTCATGAAGGTGAGTGGATAGAGAGGAACAGAAATGGGTTGCTGTGTGGGTGGTATTTGTTTGTTTGTTTGTTTAGTTGTTTGTTTATTTATTTATTTATTTGTTTAATTATTGGTGGGGTTGTTTGAAGAAGATATTATTTTATTGAATGTGGTGAATGTTTGGAAAATTTTCATGGTTTTTTTTTTAAAGTATTTTAATATTATTACCAGACTGTTTTTTTTTTTGTTTTTTTTTTTAAATGTTTTTAAAATTTGTTTTAATTTTATTTTATTATTATTTTTATTTTTTTACAAAGATTGTATTGTTAATATTTTTGAATCATGTGTTTAACATATGTTTTATTTGTTTTTAAATTTGAATACTTTGTGTTTAACTTTTGTGTTTTATTTGTTTTTAAATTTAGTTACTTTTGATTTTGATAAATATCTTACACTTTGTTTCTCTGTTAAAGAATTTAATATACTAATTTCCAAAGATATATATATATATACATATATATATACACATACACATTAATATCATAAGATATATATATATGTATGTTAATATCAAAAGATATATATATACACACATACACACACACACACACACATATTAATATCAAAAGTTATATATATGTTAATATCAAAAAAGAAAAATTCACTAATATTTAAAAAAAAATTTGCAAGACATTTTTTTCTATTTGTATACACAATGGGTTTGACTGATCAGTCAGAAGTTGCTTATAGTTTTGTTTTTCAGCCAATTATTTTTGGAACCTTGAACAGAACCACTGTTCAAACAATCTGTTGCATGCCTCTAACTAACCAATTTCCTGAATAATACATTTTCTTCACATGTACACTGATTTAGTTTGGATTGGGATGATTACTTCCCCTATCAGCAATCTTCTGTTAAGAAGTTAAGAAAGTCAGTGCACACAGACGCAAATACACACGTGGTTTAAAAATAATGATACAAATAAATAAATAAAAAAAAATAAATAATAATAATATTAATAATAATAATAGTAATGGTAACAACAACAATAATAATAATAATAATAATAATAATAGTAATAAAATATTAACAATAATAATAACAATAATATAATGAAATTAAAATAAATAAAAAATAAAATGTTAATAATAATAATAATATTATTATTATTATTATAATGAAAATAAAAAAATTAATAAATAAAATAATAATAATAAATAATAATAATAATAATAAAATTAATAATAAATATATAAAAACAATTAAACAAAAATCATATCCTTACATATTTAATGGTAACCATAACAGTTTCCAACTATGGGTTGTAAACATAT
>CM022667.1:1433942-1458942 GCA_012295275.1 Chrysomallon squamiferum
AAATGAAGATTTTTACAAAAAATATTAATAAATAATGACATTAACCCATTAACATGCACTAACGATTATTTGCAATATAATTCCTTTCTTCTTTATCTTCTCGTATGTTTTTTTTTGTTTGTTTTTTTCCCTTGCTACTATTCATTCATCTCCAATACGATGTTCAAGGCTGCGATGATGGCAAAGCGTAATCCTGCGATTACTGCTAACCAAAGGAGGTGCTTTAATTGGTGGATATTTGCACGCCATAATAATAATAATAATAATAATAATAATTGACTTCTCCTGTGTAACAGCCCAGAGGCAAATTAGAGCTCTCCGAGGCAAATGACAAATGAAGATGGGCTGAAGAGCATGGTCTGTGGATTCCTGTTTCAGATGTAATTGGTTTTTAGCACCGATGGTTAGAAAATGTCTTTTCAAAATGTGTCAGAGGTCTAACTTCGGTCAAGAGTCGTTTTCTTTTTTGTTTTTTCTAAATTTGTTTTTTTGAAGAGTATTTTAATGTTGTTTTGTTATCATTATCATTGTCATTATTATTATTATTGTTGTTATTATCATAATTATTATCATTATTTTTATTATTGTTGTTGTTATTATCATTATCATCATCATTATTGTTGTTGTTGTTATTAATTATTTATTATCACTATTTATTATTTTTATTATTAAAAGTTCAAGTTTGTCTGTTTAACAAAAATGAAAGCATTCATTTGTTTTTCCTTTTCTCTCTTTGCCTTTCTTTCTATCTATCTAGCTATTTCTACATCTTTCTGTTTCTTTCTGTACATTCTTTCACTTCATCTTTACTGTTGTCATCATCATTATCATCATCATCATACTAATAAAATTAATAAGAATAGTAATAATAATGATGATTATTGTATAAACTTCATAATTTTATTTATTATTATTATTATCTTTTACAGTCAAAAAAAACAACAACCCCCAACAAATTCTTGGTTTAAGGCAAAATACCAGATTAATTATTTTCTTGCAGTAACTGATCAATTCATCATGAAATGTTATTCACTGAACTGCTTCAGGGCTACTTGTTACTTCATAGAAATTTTCAAATCTAACAAGATTATTTTTGAGTGACTTTTCATTGCTGTTCTCTTTTTTAATTTGTTTTTCATTATTTAATTTTTTTTTTTTTAAATATAAAACCTTTGTTTATTAATTTAAAATAATTTAAAGGTTTTTTTGTTCATTATTAAATCATTAATTTTTTTAATTTTTTTATTAATACTGAACTATTATTAGTCACTTTAACAGACAATTTGTTAACAATTTAAATTATTAGTATTATTTTTTTGTTCTTGTTATTGTAGTTCTTGCTATTATTGTTTTATCATCATCATCATCATCATCATCATCATCATCATCATCATCATTATCATTACCATTATTATTATTATTATAAATCTGAAAATACTAAAATTTAATTGTTCTAACACAAACATATTTAACTGAGTTTGTATGTTTGTGTGTGTGTGTGTGTAGGTGTTTTGTATTATTTATTTCAAACAGAACAACACATTCAACTTACAATAAACTTGCTTTGGTACAAGCGTGCATCAAACCATTAAGACTTTAAAACGTTTCACCCTCTTCGGTTAACCTTTTCCTTTTGTGTTAAATTCATAATTAAGTAATCGCGACATTCAAAAAGTGGTGACAAGGCAAAATGGAATGACAGACAGCTAGTCCAGTTTGAAAATCTCCAGGGACGCAAAATTCTTTACAAAAAAAAAAAAAAAAAAAATGTGAGAATTTTCATTAAAATGAATGACTGTTTTCCTATTGCCTTTAAATCTTATGCATCAGCCATTTCAGAAAAAAACCTAATTAATTTGTTTTAAAAATCTTATTTTTTTCCCGTTCCAACCAGATTATGCATTATTAATTTATCACACAGCGAAACCTGATTTTCATTAGTTGATGTCTAGTTGATTTAGCTTTTTAAGTGTTTTATAATGTATGATTGTCATGTGTGTTAGCAGTGATGGAGTATTAATAATTGTTAATTTAGTTGATTAAAGTCTTAATTGCAACTGACACCACTAATTAAAAAAAAAAAAAAAAAAAAAAATAATAATAAAATAAAACTAAAGTTGTAAATCCAGATTTGTCACAGATTCTATGCTCCTCAATACATTATATCCCAATCCAGTCAGTGCTCTAAGACTGGTTCATTAACCTCTTCTGTATTGAGTTTGATGTGATCTTCAGACAGCAAATATTTAAACTAGAAGCATAACTAATCAAGTGTTTTCATTCAGGACAAATGAACACACTGTCTGATAAAGCATCTAAGAGATTACGTTATGACTGAATTTTCTCTCTCTCTCTCTCTTTTTCTCACTGTCTCTCTGTCAGTATGATTTTATGTCTCTCTTTGTATATGTCTGTCTGTCTCTTTTTCATTATATGTTTATGTCTATATATGTCTCTATGTCTCTATTTCTATCAAAATATGCCTCTGTCTCTGTTTCTATCAAAATAGCCTCTGTCTCTGATT
Source organism: Chrysomallon squamiferum (assembly GCA_012295275.1). Classification (NCBI taxonomy): domain Eukaryota; kingdom Metazoa; phylum Mollusca; class Gastropoda; order Neomphalida; family Peltospiridae; genus Chrysomallon; species Chrysomallon squamiferum. The sequence continues at coordinate 1,436,467 of CM022667.1, forward strand.
CTATCAAAATATGTCTCTCTGTCTCTGTTTCTATCAAAATATGTCTCTCTGTCTGTTTCTATCAAAATATGTCTCTGTCTCTATTTCTATCAAAATATGCCTTTTTGTCTCTATTTCTATCAAAATATGTCTCTCTGTCTCTATATCTATCAAAATATGCCTCTTTGTCTCTATTTCTATCAAAATATGTCTCTTTGTCTCTGTTTCTATCTATATATCTCGCTCTATCTCATTTTCTTTTGTGATTTTTCTTTCTCTCTCTCTCTATGTCTTTCTCTCTTTCTGTGTTTTTCTTGTTTGTATTATTTTGTTTCTGCAAACAGAGACAAGTTCTATGTCATCATTTACTGACAGCTGTGTCTTTGTGTGTGCCTCTTTCTTTTTCTTAGCATTATTTTCAGTAAAATGAAAAAGAAAAAAAACAAACAAAATAACCCAAATACCTGAAACAAAACTCTAAGCTAAAAGTACCAAGAAACAAAATCAGTAACATTTAAAGTGCAAATAGGTCTTGTCTTTCAAATGTTAAGGTGAAACGCTCATACATCAAAAGCCTGTAGCTGATTTACGTTGTTATTATTATTTTTTTATTATTCTCTTTTTTTTTTTTTTTTTTTCATTCCCTCACTCAAAATTTAAAAGAGGTAGTTCATACAAAAAGCTATATTTATGCAGAAGGGAACTGACAACAAAGTGATTTTCAGAAACCCCATGTGTATTAATTTCCTCATCATTAACAAACATAACTGAACAGAGGAAAGGTCAGCATGCAGCCATTTTGGTTTTGTTTTTTTTTTTTTTATGCAAAAATATATATGAAAGAAAGGAAAAGAAAAGTTTAATGTTTCTAAGCTAAGAAATAAATTTTGTTTTGTTACTTTACTGGCAGGCTTTTATGTTATTATTATTTTTTTTACTTTTATTATCTTTTTTAAATATATTTATCAACTTTTCTTTTTTAATAATTTTTTTTTTTAATTTTTTATTTTGATTTTTGGAAAATTTATTGTAAACTGTGTAAAATATAACTGAAAAAGAAGAATATATATATATATGTATGTATATATGCATGCATGCATGTATGTAAGTATGTATGTAAGTACTAAATTTTGTAAATAAACTTACTCTTAAATAAAATATTAATAACTAATAAACCTTTGACTTTCAATAAATCCACATTTCATTCAACAATCACACTTCTTTTCTACTTTTTTTATTTTTTTTTTTTTTTCATTTTTTAACTACGTACCATTGTTAATCAATCAGTATTTGTCCCAAAACGACATTATTTGCCTCACATAGGGATTATCAAACAAGGTCCTTAGCATGCATGTGCTAGCTAGAATTATGATTAAACTGGAAGTCAGAGAAAAAGCTTAGAATACTCAGCAGGCAAGCTCACAGTCAAGCTGTTTTGTCGTAATTAAATAGGATTAAGTATTTGATCAGCTGATAGTAGAGACCTGGGTTTGCTGTTGTTCTGATACAGTCATGAACCAGTAGTTCACACACACACACACAGACACACAGAAAGAGAGACAGACAGACAGACAGACAAATATGTCAGGAATTACTCAGGCAGACAAAGGTCTTGGGACTTGATGTGCGATGATTTGCAAATGTCACTTTATCATGTAAGAATGTTTTTTTTTATAATTTGTTGTGTAAAAAGTTGCAAATGTCACTTTATCATGTAAGAAATGTTTTTGTTATAATTTGTTGTGTAAAGTTGCAAATGTCACTTTATCATGTAAGAAATGTTTTTTGTTAAAATTTGTTGTGTAAAATAATAATTTATGTTGAATGTTTTTGTTGTAATTTTTCTAAAAAGTTGCAAATGTTATATTATCATGTAAGAATGTTGTTGTTGTAATTTGTCATGTAAAAATAAAATTTATATTGTAAATTGTCCAAAAGTAACTTTATCATGTAAGAATGTTTTTATATAATTTGTTGTGTAAAAGTTGCAAATGTCATTTTATCATGTAAGAATGTTTTTGTTGTAATTTGTTGTGTAAAAGTTGCAAATGTCACTTTATCATGTAAGAATGTTTTCGTTACAATTTGTTGTGTAAAAGTTTATCGTGTAAGAATGTTTTTGTTGTAATTTGTTGTGTAAAAGATGCAAATTTTACTTTATCATGTAATAATGTTTTTGTTATAATTTGTTGTGTAAAAAGTTGCAAATGTCATTTTATCATGTAAGAATGTTTTTGTTACAATTTGTTGTGTAAAAGTTGCAAATGTCATTTTATCATGTAAGAATGTTTTTGTTGTAATTTGTCATGTAAAAATAAAATTTATATTGTAAATTTTCCAAAAGTAACTTTATCATGTAAGAATGTTTTTTTTATAATTTGTTGTGTAAAAAGTTGCAAATGTCACTTTATCATGTAAGAAATGTTTTTGTTGTAATTTGTCATGTAAAGTTGCAAATGTCACTTTATCATGTAAGAAATGTTTTTGTTGTAATTTGTTGTGTAAAAGTTGCAAATTTTACGTTATCATGTAAGAACGTTTTTGTTAGAATTTGTTGTGAAAAAAGTTGCAAATGTCATTTTATCATGTAAGAATGTTGTTGTTGTAATTTGTCATGTAAAAATAAAATTTATATTGTAAATTTTCCAAAAGTAACTTTATCATGTAAGAATGTTTTTGTTACAATTTGTTGTGTAAAAGTTGCAAATGTCATTTTATCATGTAAGAATGTTTTTGTTACAATTTATTGTGTAAAAGTTGCAAATGTCATTTTATCATGTAAGAATGTTTTTGTTGTAATTCATTGTGTAAAAAGTTGCAAATGTTACTTTATCGTGTAAGAACGTTTTTGTTAGAATTTGTTGTGTAAAAAGTTGCAAATGTCATTTTATCATGTAAGAATGTTTTTGTCATAATTTGTCATGTAAATTTTGCAAATATCACTCTATCATGTTAAAATATTTTGTTATAATTTGTTGTGTAAAATTGCAAATTTTACTTTATCATGTAAGAATATTTTAGTTTGAATTTGTTGTGTAAAAACTGCAAATGTCATTTTAATAATGTAAGAAACTGAACATTTTATCATGTAAAAATTTTTTTTTTATAATGTTACAGTTTTGCAAATGTCACTTTATCATGTTAAAATATAAAATATTTTAAATTTTGAATTTATCATGTAAAATTTTTGTTAAATTTACCAATAAAGTTTTAAAAGTCCCAAAAACTGAAAGGTTATTTTTTATAATGTTACAATTGCAAATGTCACTTTATCATGTACAAATATTTTAGTTTGAATTTATCGTTTAAAACTGCAAATATCACTTTACCCAGAAAGAGTTGCAAATGTCACTTTATCATGTAAAATCATTAAAAAATTGCATATATCATTTCATCATCTAAGACTTGCTAATGTCATTTTATTTGTGTAAAAATTGCAAATATCATTTTGTCATCAAAGACTTGCTAATATCATTTTATTTGTGTAAAAATTGCAAATGTCACTTTATCATGTAAAAATCATTTAAAAATTGTAAATATCATTTCATCATCTAAGACTTGCTAATATCATTTTATTTTGTGTAAAAATCCCAAATGTCACTTTTAGCAAAAAATAATTAAGACTGATGGATAAACAGTGAGTGAGGGATAGAAAGAGAGAGAGAGAAAAAAAAATCACATTAAAAAAGTTCATGTTCATAACAAATGTCAATAACTACACGCTGTTTGCTATAATTATCATTTTCTCCTGCTGAAACAAAGAGCTATAATTATTTACAAACAATATAATCATCATTTGATTTATTTATATAACAAAAACACACTTAACTTTCCCTACGACAAACAGAACCATGCAGAAAACCACAGTATTAGCGCCATTTTTTATACAGATCTCGGGCAAAGGCCTTTTATTAGATAATTGCATTTTAAAATGTTTAAGTGTTTTAACTGTGTATTAAACAAATCATTAACTGCTTAATTTTCGGTTGTGTTTTTTTTTTTACGTTGTTAATATGGAAAACATAGAAGTATTAATTATGTGTTAAAAGAAGTGTTATATAATTCATATCTTGACATTTTAGGATATAAATCATTAATTTTTTTTTTTTTTTTTTTATTTACTTTTATTTTTATCTAATTGTTAGTAATGATGTGGAAGTTAAAACCATTTATTTCTGATTCAGTGTAATAACAGGGTTTTTGTTTTTTTTAAATATTGATTTAGTTGACAAATGTTAAATTTATAAAACACATACACACACACACACACACATGTATGCATACTCATAAACCTATATACATGCATGCCTACACACACACACTTACGTGCATACCCCACTCACAAAAAACAGATATCCTTAAACACAAACACATATACACACACACACATAATATACACCCACTCACACAAAACAGATATCCTATATACACACAAACATCCAAACATAGCCAAACATATATGCATACACACACACACACACACACACACAATACACAAATACACATACCCATATCACACACACACACACACACACACACACACACACACACACACAAATACACAATTACCCATACCCCTCACACACACACCCAGACACACACACACACAATATACAAATACACAATTACCCATACCACACACACACACACACACACACACACACACACACACACACACACACAATACACAAATACACAATTACCCATACCTCACACACACACACACACACACACACACACAATACACAAATACACAATTACCCATACCACACACACACACACACACACACACACACACACACAATACACAAATACACAATTACCCATACTCACACACACACACACACACACACACACACACACACACACACACACACACACACACACACATGGATACATATCTCTCTGTTGTTAAGGCTGTTGACTTGGAGTGGATGTTATACCTAACACTGCACTGTGATGATCAATAGATGATTTTTCTGCTCTGCTGAGTTGGCCATGTTGTTGAAAAATGATTAATAACAAATGGATTATCAATTAGATTTTATTGACGACTAAAATAGCTGTGATGACAAACGATCGCTTTCCAGGTTATTTATTAGACAGTTGATGTTAAATATGTCTATTCAAAGATTTTTTTTTTTTTCGTACAGTATGTATGCGTAATTTAACATTAATAATAGAATGTATGATGTAAATTAGTATTTGTTAACAATAAATTAACTTTAATAATATAATATTATATTTAAAATAGTATGTAAAATAAGTACTAATTCATAATATTATATGTAAAATAAGTACTAATTCATAATGATATATGCAAAATAGTATTTGTTAAATATAATAATTGTTAATAATGTGTAAATTACTATTAATAATATTATATATAAATTACGTTAGTAGCACAATATTACATGTATATTAATATTTATTAAATATAATTAATATTAACATTAAGAACACATACAAAATATTTCTGTTATTTAAATTAACATTTATCAAGTATAACTGAACACTGAAAAATAACATTACATGTAAATTAATATTTACTAAGTATAAACTGATATAAATTAATATCAAGTATAAATTAATATTAATAACAAAAACATACATGAAAATAAATATTTATCATGAATAAATTAATATGAATAATACAAAATTATATATAGATTATTATTTGTATACTATAAATTTATATTAAAGCCAAAACAAATAATTTTTATTTATTTCTCATATTAAATTTTTCAGTTTATGGTTTGATTTGCTCTTTGATGCTAAACATGTCATATTGTCTAATCAAAGTTTTAAGTGTTACCTGAATAATACCACAGGTGTGTAAACATTATACAATGTTCCACTTAATATTGACATCATCTCACATATTGAGTCCTGTTATGTGACCTATTGAATCCATTGAAAATTTTATCCTTGTGACTGATTTTATTGCTGTGAATCCATAAAAATAATATTTTCTTAACGGTTTTGTTATTTTAAACAACAGAAATATTTTGTACATGTGTTTAATGTTGTAGCATATGTGTACGTACACAGGCACCACACACACACACACACACATATATTAATACATTTTAAACACACACACACACACACACACATACGGATGTGTGTATATATTCATGTACATAAATAATTACGTATAATGTTTTTGCATGGTTTTTGCAACTTTTTTTCCTTTCATTTTTAATACAACAAATTATTCTACAATCCAGGTTTGAATCAGCTACTTTCCCCATTGCTTGTTGTATTGTGATCTGAACCATCATTAATATTGACTCGACCACATTTTAATTGGCTGAGTAGACATTTTCCAGAGCTCTATAACACTCACAGGGCAATCAATGGAAATCAATTAATTATTCATCACTTTTATTACTTAACAGTAATAGCACACTCTATTCACGACACGCACACACACACACTCACACATACACACAGACACGCATACACACACACAGAGAGGCAGAAGCTTATCTAACAAAGAAGATTCTTCACGTCAGACATTCACGGCAGTAAAGTTCTCGCAACAGATGGTGTCGTTTACTTTCCCTTTTGTTAATTGATCTATTAAGTGAAGGAATTGCGAATCAAAAAAGCCCTCTGGTCTAATTATAGCAGGGAGCAGGGGATGGGTCGAAGGTCGCCTGCACGGAATGACAACTGTCCACGACGTCGCAGGTCGGTGTTAAGTTGGTGATAGGCCAACTCTGAGCAAATTGGGAAAGAAAAAAAGAAAGAAGCTTACAGTCGAATTAATATAGACAGAGGATCAGAAAGTTTGTGGTTACAGGGATATTTTTGTGTGGAAGTAGATACAGTTCAGTGTGTTAAAAAAACCCAGACTGGTCTGTGATGATGATGATGATGATGATGATGATGATGATGATGTTGAAGATGATGATGATGATGATGACAGTGGTGGCATTTTGAATTCTGTTCATTTGTATTTAAATTAATTTCTTGAATTTTTTTAAATTTATTTTGTTTCCATTACAGTTTTATTACTACTACTGTTACTGCTACTACTACTACAAGTATTATTACTACTTTACCACTTCTGTTAATAGTATTAGTGCTGCTACTATTACTGGTAATATTACTATCATCACTATTACCACAACTGCTACAGTTGCAGCTACAAGACTTTTACTACAACTACTACAGCTACCATTACTACAACTTCTACTACTACCATCATCACTTCTATAATCACCACCACTACTACTACTGTTACAATAACTACTACAACTACAGCTAGCAGTTACAGCTATGAGTGCTAATGTTAATGCCACTGCCACTGTTATTTCATGACAGAACAGCATTATTTTATCTTTCTGCAAGAAGCAGATATGGATTAATTTCTGATGTCCTCTTTTTTTGTCACTTCTGTCAAAATGTTATTCGCATGACAGGAAAGATTTATTTGATGGAAGAAAAACAAAAACAACATCACAACTTACAGCTGTGTCTCTTCTGCACCATGTGTGCTTGTGTCTATGGAATACGTTTCATTATACCACAGGTTAGATACACGTTTGTTTTACATCTGTATATGATATACTTTGTTTTGTGAAATCTTTTTTTTGTTGAACATGTGAAGGATTAAAAAGGAAAGATATAGATGATGTAGCGGTACGCGTATGCATTCCAGTTTAACTTTTCTGAAACAAGACTAATTTTGTTTCATTTTTTTTTTTTTTTTTTCTTCTATGAACAGTAATTTGGGAGCAAAAAGTGATTCATTTTCTTTTCTTTTAGTTGAATTACATTTTATTGTTTATGATATTGGTAAAGAATACAAAAAAAAGGAAACTATTTTAAAGCTGCTTTTGCCAGTTAGCGGCAGAAGATCTTTTAGAAACAGAAATTTGGTTTTAACTTTTTAATTAATATTTTGAATGATATTACTAATGATAATTTGGTATTATTTATTGTTATTATTATTTTGACTGTTTAATATTTTTAATTACGTTAGTGATGAGACAAAAAAAAAGAAAAACCATTTCCATCTTATGATCATTTAGCAGTAAGTAATTTTTTGTATACACCTTTTCATAAACAGCAAAAAACACTTTCAATGGTTTTTGGAGTGACAGTCATAAGACACTAGTAAATATTTTTGAAATTGTATTGTAAAGAGGTTTATTTAATAAATTTGTAAATACTAGTGAATATATTTACAATTTTTGTATTTTGTATTTTTGTATTTTTTTAAAACTAATTTTATTAAAGACTGTTAATCTCTTAAATACCATTGACTTTTCCATGCATTGTTAATGGTCACAAAACATAGTTACTGTATCAGAATCAAACAGACAAAAATCTGCATACATATTGGTGAAGAGATCCAATGTGGATTTTCATTTAGTCCATTGTCTCAAATCAGTTGATGGACATTTCAGATTGGTGGCTTTGTGTCTTTTTGATGACCATCTGATTGTATCTGTTCACTAATTTGGTACTCAGATTCTGAATCTGGCTCATGGTCTTTGAGGTGGTGTACTGTTTAACGGTTCTATAAGTTAAACTGAAGTCAGATTCTTCTAGCAATTAAGATTTTTGGTCATTATACAGTAATAGCTATAATTTTGATTAAAGCAGACATTTTTCATTACAATAGCCAGTTACTATTTCAGTGTTCCAGTTAAATTTTTAATTTTTTTTTTTTTTAATTTGATCATAGATGGTAACACAAAATATTTATAAAATCAAAACAGAATTTTGAGTATCAGATTATAAGCAACCATTTCCATTATAATAAAAAAAATTCCTATTTGAATATCACATTTAACATTTTTATTCAGCTGTTATATGGTAAAACCATCATAGTGATGAAACAAGCAGTATTATTGGTTATCAGTTACCAGACAATTTCCATGTTGGAATTCCACCATTTTGCTTATTAATCATTTGTCAAAGCTGGACGTGATGCAGGGTCAGAAGAAGAAGAAGAAGAAGAAAAAAGACTGTTTATGAGTGTTTATCATTTGAGTTGACAGTATAATTAGCACATCTGGGGGAAACCCTGCTCAGAAAGTGAAAACTCGGCTTGGCGGCAGCGAAGGGGTTAATGTAGTGTTAGTGAAATTATTAATTTCTGAGTGTGACGAGAGTCATCGACTCAGAAAGTGTTTTACATGTGACAAGCAGATTGGACAGTGTGAAGATAGCCACTGAACAAAAAACAAACATGGCCGTTTCAGTAGTAAATAAATAACACTGGTAAAATGTTTGGAGAAGAAAAAAAATGTCTTTTTTTCTGTGTTATGTGTTTGTGTGTGTGTGTGTGTGTTTGTGTGTGGGTGTTTTATGTATATACATGTGTAGGTATGATATATATAATTATGTATGTTTGTATGTATATATATATATATATATGTATGTGTATTTATATATATGTAAGTATATATGTGTGTGTGTGTGTGTGTGTGTGTATAATATATGTATGTATGTATGTATATGCATGTATTAATGAATATATGTATTTATATATGTGTGTATATATCTATCTATCTATCATCTATCGATATATATATGTACATTTAGATATCCATACATGTATGTATATAAAAAATACATATGTTTGGATGAATGTATATATATCTTACATGTATAAATATATGCATATTTCAATCTACACATTTTGAAATTCAAATTTTTATGCAAGTTAATCTGTGTCCACATTTATACATACATTGGCTTAACCTGTTAATTCACACACCTACATGTTAGTTTGCAAGTACACCTACATACATCTACTGACTTCCAATAAAGATCAGATGATCAAACTGGCATGTCCAAGATTATTTGCTGCCAATAAAAAGGTGTAACTTCCGCTGTCAAACAGGATCTGGTATCTGTCTGGTAATAGAAAATCTACCAAGCCATGCAATTACATGAACCAAATATTGCATTAGACACTCTGCCATTTTATGAAGACAGAAATAAACTGAATTAGGTGAAGACGAACGAATTAATGAAATTTGTTGTTAATGAAATTTGTTTCTTGTCTTAACTTTTAAGTATGAAAGTTTTTATGGTTTCTGTTAGGATATTTTTGAAAAAATTATTCTTTCTGTTTTTATTAATCTTTATTATTATTAATTTTTTTTAAATTAAAAATGTTAATAAAAAAAATTAGGAACACATATATTATCTAATTATAATGTTTTCTCTTTCAGAATATTCAAAGAAAAAAAGAATAATGCAGAATTTTTTTTTATAAAGTTAAGATTTTCTTGTTTTTAATGTCAGTTTTATTTTATAATTTCCTTTGTTAAAGTAAGTAAACACATTATTTAATTTTAATCAATAATTTATTTATTGATTTTTAAAATTTTAAAATTATTTTTTATTTATTTACTTTCTATTGCTGAAGAAATATTTTTCATTCTACTTGGATACTTTCAATCAAAATTAGCAACTTTGTATTCAGTCAATGCCCAGGACTTTGTATACTTGAATTTTAAATGTTTATGTCTAATTATTTCCTTATACTCTGTATGAGATATTTTAAACTCTTCTCATTTCTTATTTTTTTTTTTTTTTTTTTTGTAAAGCCACACAGTTTTTTCATGACACCAATTGTGAATGTAAAATGGTAAAATTAAAATATTTCATAACTGTATTTTTTTTTATTGTCATATTCTCTTATTAATGATGATAAGCTTCAAAAAGGAAAACAAATATATAAAAAAAGAAATAAAATTAATAATAACAATAATAATAATTTGGAAGTATAGAAAATTTTATTAGGCCATTTATTCATACTATCACCAAAACGCTATAAAACAAAGTTAACAGAGATACATTCTATAATTAGAAAGAAAAAAGAGTATGGATATATTATACACTTTCACTTTTAATATGGCTTCCATGATGGAGTTAATTTGTGACCAACAGACCCCTATTGGAAAAATGTTTCCTCAGCATTCCACTATTTTTAAGTGTGACATACTGAAATACTTTTATTTTTAAAAAAAATGGCTGCCACAACAGAATTTAGTTTTGACCAGAACACGAATACTTGAAGCTGTATTCCAAATGTCCTCCACTTAAGTTCCATAAACCCTGACTTCTTGCAGATGTGATTCCTTTAAGCTGAACTATCAAACGGCATCACTGGCATTAGCAGTAATGAAAAGTTTAGAAACTGAGGAAATTGCGTCTGATTGGCGAGATCGTTTGAGTCAATCATCAGCTCTCGTTTCTGTCACAAATAACAAGTTTGATTTCACGTCTTCCATAGACTACCTAGGCAAAAAGAAAAGATAAATCCAAATTAGTCTCTAATGTGAGAGATAAAAATTGACAAATGAGTGAAAATTATCAGAGAAACGTTAAGGAAACTTCCTATAAAAAATTTGCAGACGTTTTTAAATGATTGCCAGTTTCTTTCAGAAGATTATTTTTCTTTTTCATTCCATCTTATTTTTTTTTTACTTTAAAAAAGATTATATAGAGGTTAAAAAAAAGGTGTCTAGATATATATATATATATATATATATATATATAATAAAAAGGAATTGTTTTTGAGATACTATTTTTATTACAGTCTTTAATTATCACCATTCTCAGGATTATGAAAAAAATGTGTACACACTGTAGATGATGTCTAAAGTAATACAAATAAAACACATTTTCATTAGAATGAAGAAAAGCATTCAGCTGTTTGGAGATAAATTTCACTGGCTTAATATAAACGGTTTCCACAGTTTGTAAACATTTAAGCCTTAGCAGACAGTGAACTTCAATATTAGACTCAGTGGACTTCAGTTTTAGTTTCAGTAACTGATTGGATAAATTTTGTTATAATATGTAACATTATCACTATCAGTATTATTATTATTTGAAACTTCAGTATGAGGTTAGACAAACTTTGTAGAAGTGAACTTCAGTATCTTATTAAATAAACTTCAGTAAAAATATAGTCTGCTTCATTACCACTTAGTCAAACTTAAATATCAGACTAGTCAAACTTTGGTATCAGACTAGTCACATTTCGGCATCATACAAGTCAAACTTTAATATCAGATTAGCCAAACTTTGATATCAGACCAATAGTCAAACTTTGGTATCAGACCAACAGTCAAACTTTGGTATCAGACTAGCGAAACTTTAATATCAGATTAGTCAAACTTTAGTATCAGTCTGAAAAAAAAAAAAAAGAAAAAAAAAAGGCCACCATCAAACTGGACTGAATTCCAGGATTTGACTGAATTCAAACATCATATATCAGAATCATTTTCAGTTTCACCACACAAACTCATCACAACAACAGTTCCGCTCATCCGTTCTGGTCAAAGATGACAGACACACAAACATGATGACACATTTTGTTTTTCCCTCCCTCCCTCCCTCCCCCCCAACAACAACAACAACAACAACAACAAGCCTAGGGATTTTTTGACTTGCCATTGACCTTCGTGAGTTCCACGAGTGCCCATTCCATGTTATTGACACATTACTTGCGATTTATGCATCATTAGATTGCTTTCAAACCATGTCTTCCAATTAGCGGGAGCAAGATGACAATCTGCACTCTGCTCTGCAGTGCAGTGTAGACTCAGACAGGGTCTGTCTGCACACGAGAACGAAAGCTAATTAGCGGCTGTTATTTTTTTGTGTAGGACAAACTGACTATCTCATTGTTTTTGTGTAGGATAAACAGACTAACTCATTGTTTTTGTGTAGGATAAACAGACTAACATTGTTTTTGTGTAGGATAAACAGATTAACTCATTGTTTTTAATGTAGGATGAACAGACTAACTCATTGTTTTTAATGTAGGATGAACAGACTAACTCATTGTTTTTAATGTAGGATGAACAGACTAACTCATTGTTTTTGTGTAGGATGAACAGACTAACTCATTGTTTTTGTGTAGGATAAACAGACTAACTCATTTTTTTTTGTGTAGGATGAACAGACTAACTCGTTGTTTTTGTATAGGATGAACAGACTAACTCATTGTTTTTAATGTATGATGAACAGACTAACTCATTGTTTTTGTGTAGGATGAACAGACTAACTCATTGTTTTTAATGTAGGATAAACAGACTAACTCATTGTTTTTAATGTAGGATGAACAGACTAACTCATTGTTTTTAATGTAGGATGAACAGACTAACTCATTGTTTTTTGTGTAGGATAAACAGACTAACTCATTGTTTTTAATGTATGAACAGACTAACTCATTGTTTTTGTGAAGGATGAACAGACTAACTCATTGTTTTTAATGTAGGATAAACAGACTAACTCATTGTTTTTGTGTAGGATAAGCAGACTAACTCATTGTTTTTGTGTAGGATGAACAGACTAACTTGTTGTTTTTAATGTAGGATGAACAGACTAACTCATTGTTTTTGTGTAGGATGAACAGATTAACTCATTGTTTTTAATGTAGGATAAACAGACTAACTCATTGTTTTTGTGTAGGATGAACAGACTAACTCATTGTTTTTGTGTAGGATAAAACAGATGTATGAACAGACTTCATTTTTTTTAATGTAGGATGAACAGACTAACTCATTTTTTTTGTGTAGGATGAACAGATTAACTCATTGTTTTTATGTAGGATAAACAGACTAACTCATTGTTTTTTTTTTTGTTGTGTAGGATGAACAGACTAACTCATTGTTTTTAATGTAGGATGAACAGATTAACTCATTGTTTTTGTAGGATAAACAGATAAACATTGTTTTTGTAGGATAAGCAGACTAACTCATTGTTTTTGTGTAGGATGAACAGACTAACTAGGATTGGTTTCATTGTTTTTTGTAGGATGAACAGATAAAATCATTGTTTTTATGTTTTTGATGTCTGACTAACTCATTGTTTTTGTTTGTAGATGTAGGATGAACAGATTAATAATAATATTTACTTAACAGTTAACTCATTGTTTTTGTGTAGGATGAACTCAAAATTGGTTTTGTAGATTGTAGACAAAAAATCTACTTTGACAATTGCTGTCTACACACTCAGTGTTTTTGACTAATAATATGATCATAAAGTTACTGTTTTTTGTGTCTGCACTCAAAATTGGTTTGTAGATGACTACAAAGATCTACTTTAAAATCTACTGGACAATTGCTCTTGTTTGTGTCTACACTCACTTTTTGTTTGTAGATCAGTATAAAATCTACTTAACAACTGCTCTTTATGTCTGCACTCACTTTTTATTCAAAGGCAATCACATAAGGCTAATTAAGACTATTGACTGCGTGTCTAACCTCAGTTCTGATTCGTAGACGGCCACAAAAGCTAATTAATGACGGCCTTTACTGTGTCAACACTCACCCCTCTAGTGTCAATGCTTTTGTTGGTCTTGTTGGATTAGTTCGTGGATGCCATGAACCTTTCACTTCTGTGATTTCCATGCATTATGTCGGGCTTTGCCAGCAGAGACGGCCATGATAAAAGCAATTACTTGAGATATTGTCTGCTGCTAAATAGGTCTAAGTGTCTCTTCGCTCTGGCTAATGAAATGCTGTTTTTATTAAAAGCATTTCTTACGTAATCCTGTTTCTGTTCTTGTTAATATTTTTTTTTTTTTTTTTTTTTTTTGTTCCTGATGTTAATTCCTGTATGTGAATTGGTTGATGTTTTTTCGTATGTAATCCTGTATGTGAATTTGTTAATGTTTTTCATATGTAATCCTAAATGTGAATTTGTTAATGTTTTTTCATATATAATCCTATATGTGAATTTATTAATATTTTTCATACATAATCCTATATGTATCTTTTTGTGTCTGTATAAACATTTTTCTGCATAATTCTCTCTATGTTAATATTTTCATACATATGTGTTTGTTAATGTTTTTCATATATAATTCTGTCTACATTTATGATTATAATTTTTCACACTGAATATTATCAATGTCTCTGGTCATATTTTTACATGCACTATATCCTATCTGTATCAGTCAATATTTTAATATATTATATGCTATCTGAGTCTATGGTAATAGTTTTTGCAATAATATTGCTTATGTTAGTCAAAATTTGTTTTTACACTACAATCAAACCTGTGTTTATGTTTAAATTTTTCACACGCAATTCAATACTTATTTGTTACTATTTTCACACACAATCCTATAATCACTCTATATATATATATATACATTTTTTTTTTAAATGTTTTATTTATAACCCAGACAAGTTTTATTTATACATACATGCGTTCGTTCGTACAACAATTCGTTTCAAACGAGATCAGTAATGTTTACAGTGTGGCCTGTATCACTGATTCAAGAACACAGCAGTATCTTTCATTCCGTTGTCACCCCTGAATAATCCCAGTGCAATCCCATACACAGATCTGAATAATGCAGGAGAACAGAAAAAACCTACGGGTAAATGACTTGTTGTAACCAGAAACTGAAAATAGCTCTCGGATGAATAATTAAATGTGATAGCTTTTTTTTTTTTTTCCTCAAGTGAGTACAAGTCAATAGTACATGCAATAAAAACATTATATATAAACATTATACATATGCATATCCATATATATATAAATATACACATGTATATATATATATCTGTGTGTGTGTAAATATAATATGTATATGTACACACACACAGATACACACACAAACACACACGCTCATACATACAAACATACATACACACATATATACATACACACATATTCATACATACATGCATACACATACATACATACATACATACATACATACATACATACTTACATGCATACATACATACATAAATACATACATACATATGTACATACATACATGCATACATACATACTTACATGAATACATACATACATACATACATACATACATACATACATACATACATATATACATACATACATATATACATACATACATATACATACATACTTACAAACATACATACACCTACACATATATGCATACCAAAGCTTTTGTAAATATATAACGTATGTGTTCACACACACACACACACAGACAGACATACACACACACACCTGTATAAGAAAAACTCATCTGTATAAGATTATATAAAACAGTTTTAATTAATATATTAATCTAGTTTCAATACTTTATTAACCTATGTCACTGTGTTAACATTGTACTTAGCTGATAATTTGTACATGTTAGGTAATATTTGTTTTCATCACAGTTTCTTTATCACAATTTCTTTATCACAATATGAGGCTACTCCTGGTAGCAGATCATTTGAATTTCAGTGAGAAATATACATTTTTTTTTTTAGACTGTTTTATTATATGGGCATATATACTGGTTGTTTTCAAATTAGGAATTTTTCGTTCTGTTTACATTCAGGATGTATTTTAAGGTTTGAAGTAATATATTTTTAGTTAAAAAATTTCAGTGCTGTTTTGTTTTTACTATCAATTTATGTAAGTTTATGAATTTTTTCAAATTAGGAATTTTTGTACCGTTTCAATTTATGAAGTAGTCTAAGCCTGTGAAATAGATTTTTGTAATTTATTTTAGAAATATTTATTTATTTATTTATTTATTATTGATTTTTTAATTGATTTATTTTTAATTAAGGTAAGTTGATGAACCTTATTTTCCAGTTAGGATTTTCCAGTTTAGATTTAGGAAGAGAGCTAAATTTATTTTTATTTTAAAATTTTAACTTTGTTTAAATATATGTAAAATATATATATATATATATATTTTTTTTTTTCAACAAATATAATAATGTTTCCAAATTAGAAATTTTTAGAACCATTTGCATGTAGTAAGTAGTGTATGATTGAAATGATCATTTTTTTTTTCCCTTTTGTTTAAAATGATTTTTTATCAAAGTAACTTCATGGATATTTTTTTCTTTCTTTTTTTATCATTAATTAATGTGTTTTTTAAAATCTTGAATTTCATTTTTTTTTTGATTTTAAATGTCTTTTCTTGATAGAAATTATTTTTAAAAAATTTATCAAAAAGAATGTTTTTTTTTCATTGATTATTTTAAATTAATGGTAGTTTTTTTTGTTTAATTTTTTTTTTTTTAAAATAAATTTTGATTTGAAATTTTGTTTCTGTTATTTTATTTTTTGAGAACAGGTTTTTCTTATTTATTAAATTTTCAAATCATATTTATTTATTGTTTGTTTTTATTTATAATTTTAAAAACTATTTTCATCATCATGAATCATCAGAAATAAAAAAAAATCATTTTGTTCATTTTTTTTTTTTTAAACATTTTATTTTATTGTTAAAAATAATATTTATTTGTCTGTTTATTTTACTTATTTTTTGAAATTTTAATTTTAATTTTATTTATTTATATATATTTTTTCATTATTAAACAATTTTTTAATTCTTTTTATTTTCAGGTCTGCTAACACTCCACCACAAGATTCAAAATGGCCGTCACTCTGAAAGTTACAGAACCTAGAAGTTTCCAGAATGTCTTCAGTCTCACTAAAGTTGCTGGAACTCGTAAAGACCTGTATCTTATGGAGGACGAGGATTCCAACACTGACAGCAGAAAGTCCTCCATGGCAGAGGACCTTTCTCTCAAACAGGTCAAGGTCAGTGAGGAATGGGGGAGTGATTCTGACAAACACCCCACCCCATTTTTTTTTTTTTAATTGTGGAAAATGCTTTTGTTACTACATAAACTTAGTCTTTCTTGAAAATAATTATATTTATGAAACCTTATCAGCTTTAGTTTTTAATAAAAAAAAATTTAAAATATAATTTTTGAATTAAAATAATAATTACTATAACTGATGTTTAACACTTTTTTTAAATATGATTTTATAAAATGAACATATTGTTATTTTGAAAATGGATATTGAGAAAGCTGTTGCTTACATTATTTAAGTGAATTATTATCTTTGGCCAAGAAAAACGAAAAAGAAGAAAACATATTTTTTCTCTTTTTTAAAATCTAACTTGTATTTGATTCATTTTGATTGTGCTTGATATTTACAAACAGTTATTAAATGAGCATTTATTATAAACATAATGTTTTTCTCATTATCAGTATTAATAATAATAATAATAATAATAACAACAAATAATAATAATAACAATAACAACTAATAATAACAACATTAATAAGAGTAATAGTAATATAATAATAAAAATAATAATAAATCACCATATCATTACCATTATCATCATCACTGTCATTATATTGTTATTATTACCATTATTACTATTATCATTATTATTATTATCATAATCATAAGTATTATTTTTTATTATCATTATTATTATTATTATCATTATCATTATTATTATCATTATCATTATTATTATTATTGTTATCATTATTATTATTATTATTATTATTATTATTATTTTCAGCTATACTTTCGAGACAGTGAGCTGGAAACACTTTACAGAAAGTACATCGTTCAGATGAAGAAACCTCTCGTGGTTGTCTACCTCATCACCCTCATCACAGTGTGCATCGTTGTCCTCCTCATCGACGTTGCTATGAGAAATGCGGCAAGTGAAAACATTTTTTTTTTTGAAATCATCATAGCTATCTGTATATTAGTTTACTAGGTGAAAGAGTTTGTATATGGTTCTCTTAATGGTTCAGATTAAACACAATGGAAGATAATTCTGTGGTGTTAGTAGTGGATGCTCTTGTAATATCACATGACCTGTTTTTCCCATTCCACCCAATGCTCCATTTTATCACAGGAATATGAATGGCTTTTTATGAGTTTTTTGAAATTTTAAAATATAAATTTATTTAATCCTAGAATATGATAGTCAGAAATCAATGTAGAAATTAAAGATAGGTATCAATGAAAAAATAATTGATTAGAATTAAAAATAAATTTTTTAAAATTTATTTAAGTTTTTGAATCATTTATCTGAAATCAAATTTGTTTTTAAAAAATGTTATCATTTCTTTATCTAGAATCAGATTATATGGATTTCAGATATAAAATGAATATAAAATTTTTTATATATATTTTTTTTTAATTTTATTTTCCTAGAGTATTTTCACTTGATACCGATATAAACATTAAAGAAATAATTTTTAAAAATGTTTAAATTTTTTTTACTTTATCTAGAACCTGATTGGCTGGAACCAAATAGCGCAGTTAACTGTCCTAAGCTTTGGAGTTCTTCTCGGTCTTCTTCTTCTCTTCCTCTTTGGATTCAAAAACATTTTCATTCAGCACACATCTCTTCTGTCTGCTGTCATGTGGATCGTGTGCGTGGTCATCATCAACCTCTACTTCGGCTTCAGCCAGTTCCGTCACCCCAACAGATGATGTTCCCATTTTGTATTACACGACGCTGATATCGTACATGGTGTTGCCGGTGTCGCAGAAGTGGTCAGTTCTGATTGGTGGATGTTCTTTGGTTGGGCAGTTGCTGTTGTCGGGACTGCTGTCGAACCGGATGCAGGAGTCGATGTCATTGCAGATGCTCGCCAATGCTGTGATATTCCTCTGTGCCAACGGTGTTGGAATCTTTCACAAGTTCTTGTCCGATTTTGCTCACCGAAGAGCGTTTCTTGATGCCCGGTATTCTGTCGAGTCCATGGTGAATTTGGAACGGGAGAAAAAGCAGCAGGTAAGAGTGGGCTTCGTTAAGTTTGTACGTGTTGAAAGAATATATATAAAAAAAATTAAAAAATTAATATAGTTTTTGTGAATTATGGATTTTTTTTTTTTTTTTTTTTGTTTTAAAAGAAAATAGATTTGGTTAATTATGATTATGTAAAAATTATATGAATTTTTTTTGGGAGGGAGTGTATGTTTTCTCATTAACTATATTAATGTTTTCTGAGATAGGAGTAAAAAATGATGGTAGAAAATTGTTGAATAAATGTGATTTTATTATGTCTCATTGAAAAAAAAAAAATAAAATAAAATATAAAAACAACTAAATAAATAATATTAAAGAAAGGACAGAAGTTCAGTAATGATACCGATTATAATGATAATTATAATGATGATGGGAATAAAAGTGATGATGACAATGATGATGCTACTAGCAACTGCAGTAGCAGTAGTAATAATAATAATAACAAAAACAATGATAATAATAATAATCAAAATAATAATAATAATGATGATGATAATGTTGACAATGACGATGATGACGTCGTACTTGCAGGAAGAGTTGCTTGCTAGTTGTATTCCGAGCTCTCTCGTCAAAGTGATGAAGGAGGATTTAAGACAACAGATGATGAGAAAAACTCCTAAACTGTCCCCTTTCCAAGACTTGTATGTGCAGCATTACGAAAATGTCAGGTAAAAAAAAACAACTTTATAACCAATGAACTCTTTCCCAAAACACACCCCCAATCCTTTTTTTTTTTTTTTTTTTTTTTTTTTACTGTTTTCTGTTTATTAGATGACTAACATGTCCTTCTGTTAATATAAAATGTTATGTTCTAATGTTGTGGATTTCACTCGTTAAAATGGCAGGACAAAAGTTGTGACAGTTTTCCTGTCTGTGGGTAGGTTTATATAAAAGCAAATATTTTGCTACAGAATGAAAAAAAAAAAGTAACCAAGAAGCAGGTTCCTTTTCTTAATATCTGTATGGTCTTTTAACATATATCACTGTAATTGAGAAATATTTTGAGTGTCTTTTAAGATAAATCACTGTAAATTAAAGATATAACTCATGAATGAAACTACAAAGTGTCTTTGATGTCTTTTATTATTGTAAACTAAAAGAATTTAACACTCAAAAATGAAGCTATATAATTGTTAATAAAAAAAACATCTTCAGTGTCTTTATGACATAATAATATTGAAAATTAAAAATTTAACACAGGAACAAAGCTATATACTTGTAAATTAAAAACATCTTGAGTGTCTTTTAACATACGTTATTGTAAATCAAAAATTTAACAGTATCACTGAAGCTATATAATTGTAAATTTAAACAAATCTTGAGTGTCTTGTTAAATAAAACCTTGTTTTCTTCCCAGCCAGTATTGATTTTGTCCTGGGATTCATTATATTCTATGATTGGACACCACCAATCTCTGCATAAAACATTCGTTTTATCTGTTTATCATTGGCAGACTTCAATTTGTAAGAAATCTGTAATAGTGTAAAGATTTAGTTTGTTCTGTACAGAAATGTTTTCTAATAATACTGTTATTGATGTTAAGATTTTTATTGTTTTTTTATTTGTTTTTTTATTTGTTTATTTGTTTGTTTGTTTGTTTATTTATTCTATATACTTATTTTATATTAATGAAATAAATCAAAATTTTCTTAATCTTTTAATAATATCTATCTATGTGTTTGCATATCATTATTTTTAGACAGTTTGATTAATGTTACATAATTAAAAAAAAATTTTTTTTTTTTAAATAATTTCTTTTTCTTTCTTTTTTTTTTAATCAAAAATGCATGTTATTATTTTTTATACTTAACACAAATTAAAGATATCTTAATTTTTACACAGAGCTGATAAACTTTAGTAGGTTTCTTAAAGAGTTAGAATCAACTAAACCAACTCTTGAGTTTTACCCATGGTTGATAATAGATCAATATAAACAGTTTATTCCAAGTTATTATTTTATTGTTGTAGGTCACCTACCTTTGCTGATAATAAAGTAATTCAAAAAAGTAATACTGTTACACATGATCATTGTCACACAGTTACCATTACACAGTTTATATATACAAACATGGCTATATCATTGTGTCTTTTTATTATGTCTGGTATCTAATAACAAGGATGCAATGCATTTGTTAGAACACATTATGACTTGTGGAATCAGTCATTTTTAGGACATTTCACAATCTAACCAGAGCTCACACAATGTATTTATCAAACATTGAGTTTTACTGTTTGTGAGAAGGTACCTACAACAGACTCCTCTTTGCTACTGAAAAAGGGTAACCTCCTTGTGTTACAATGCCAGTGGGTTTCCTTTGTCTTTATCTGTTTAGTCCTTAACCATGTATGTTTTATGTCACAGAACCTCAGATCAAAAATATGCATTGTTAAACAAAACACATACCTTCCTTCCTAATATCAGCTTTCCATTGTTTTGGACAGCTAAAGCTGGTTCATATGACTTTGCTGCCTGGAAAGACAGCATCAAAGTACTGACAGATGAGTAATGATTATTTTGTGCATTAGTTTATGAAAACTTTCCAGGGGGTAAACACAATGAAGACACACCCATGGTTGTGTCTATAACTTCAGCAGCTCTGTAAGCAGTAAATAAATAACATTTGGAATTTTTGTAAATTAGTTAATGAAGCTAAAGTTAAAGTACTGATTTTTATGACTGGGTTATCAGAATTTATGTGACTGTAATATGATTTATATCAGTTGAATGGTACAAGTTAAAGACTAATTTATTTTAATGAGTAATAAAATGTTGACATGAGGAATGATGTGTGCTTTCTGCCAGGGGAAACAGCACATACAAAAGATTACATTCTTCTGACATAAATAGGTGGAGATGTACCTGAAGCTGACTGGAATAGCTGGAAAGTGAAAAACACTGCTTCTGGCTATTGCTGTAATTAAGAGAT
>CM022667.1:1463942-1576442 GCA_012295275.1 Chrysomallon squamiferum
TACTATGCTACTATTACTGCTATTATTGCTACTTACACTACCGCTATTGTTACTACTACTATTACTAGTAATTCTATTGTTACTGTTAATACTGTTACTACTACTACTACCTCTGCTACCTCTGCTACCACTAAAACAACTACTACTGCTTCTACTACTACTGATTCTACTACAACTTCTTCTACTATTACTATTATTATACCAGCACTACTATCATTACTTCTACTGAAAATGTTATTGTTGTTATTTAAATAGTAAAGAAAAGAAGAAAAAAACCAGAATGACCCATAAAACATATTTGCTGTTCCAAAAGTTAAAACAAAACTCATTCACTGTTGTTTTCAAAAAAGAACTATAAAAACCAAACAACAGCAACAACAAAAAAAAAAAAAAAATTAAAATCTTCATTTTTTATTATATTATTTTGTTGTTGTTGTTTATATGGTACATATAAGTATTAGATACCAGATCATTATAAATCAGATCATTTATCATCACCATCATTATTATTAATATCATTTTTATTACATTGTCATCATATTACATTATTATTGCTATTATTATATTATTGTTCTCCCCATAAGAAAATCATTTATTATTACTATCATCATTTTCATTATTATATTGTTTATTACATCACATTATCATCAAAATCATCATTCTGTTATTATCATCTTCATTATTATATTATCATAATCATTTTTAATATTATTATAACTTAATTTCATCAGCCATTTGCTTTTCTTTTACATGTAGTACTTAACAGTCTATTAAATATTACTAATAATCATAAAAATTAGTTCTTAATCATTATCATCAGCACCACCATCATCATCACCATCAACATCATCATCATCATTACTGGAGAAGAAAAAAAAAACACACCCAAAAAACAACAACAACAAACAAACATTAGGGTCCTACCAGCAAAAAGACACGATCTCTCCCACACAAAGACCACATTTAGTTTTTATCACAATACATCACACACATTAGAGACCTTATTACCTGAGATGAAATCACCTAATAAAGATCACTTTTATTACTTTATTTCGAGGCAGGCTTCATATTCAGTGTACTGTTGTACTGTTGTTGGTAGTGGGTTATTATTTTTTTATTATTATTTAATTGAAGATCCAGATCAGAACTGAAGTCGGTTTGGAAGGAATGTGCAGTCGTTGTCAGTCTGGTCAATGAACTGTAAAATTAAGACTTTTGTTTTGATTGTAACTGCCAGTGGCCTGATGTGTTATTTTCATATGTTTTTTTCTTGAGGTTTTAGTTTCTGTTTGTTTTTTCTTTCTTTGTTTTCTTCTTCTTCTTCTTCTCTCTCTTCTCTCTCTCTCTCTCTCTCTCTCTCTCTCTCTCTCTCTCTCTCTCTCTCTCTCTCTCTCTCACACACACACATGCATTTTTTAATTTTTTCTTTTTATCACATACATTAATGAACTGATTTGTTAACTCTTTTTCTTTTTTCTTTTTTTTCTTCTTATTCTTATTTCTTTTTTTTACTTTCTTTTCTTTTTCTTGCTTATTTCTATATTATTATTATTATTATTTATTATTATTATTATTATTATTATTATTATTATTATTGTTATATTTATTATTATTATTATTATTTTACAACATTAATTATTCTAAAATATAAATAAAAATGAAGCAAAAAGCTTAAGAAAACCTTTCATATCTAAAATTGGATAAAAAAAGACAACAACTCTTTGATAATATCAAAAAATGTTATACTAATGTCTTTGCACGTTCACACATCGAAATTATTCCAGTTGTTCAAACACGAATAAAAATACGATTATTTTCCAAAAAGCTTAACATTAATCTCACCTCATTATAGAAACAGATAAATATTAATATGATATTAATATATTTTTCGCACTGACAACCAGAGATTAATAAAGCAGATAAGCTGACAGCAGGAACTGTCATATAATGTATTAACCCTTTGAACCCTGGTGCATATAACAACCAAAACAGCTCAACCCTGTGTCAAAAGTGTCAATTTTACACATGACTTCTTTCAGTTTTATGAAACTCTGTATGGTCCAAATAAACAGAAGGTATTACCTACATCAGCGCAAGGGTCTTTTTTTTTTTTTTTTGCAGCTAGTTATGATTACGGCTTTTGTATGTTTGGCTGGTGAAGAGACCGTGAGATTCTCATTAACACTTTTGATTTCTGCACCCACCTACAGTGATCAGTTATGGCATTCGTGGTATTTTGAATCTCTGATGAATTATATCATATTCTCATCAGTCCCGTACAATAGCTTATTGTGTATTGTTTGCTCTTGTCACGATTCAGATGTTGGCTGATAATACTGTCTTTGCTAATGATGAAGTCAGAACTGATATATATCTATATATATACATTGAAAGAAAATTTGAATATATGTAACTAAATAAATATAAATATAATGTAATTAATATAGGAGCAAGTAGGGGTTAATGTAATTGGTAGAATGATGATAATTAAGTTTTATTAATATTTTATGTGCAAATCACACAGTAATAAACAGTAACCTAAAAAGCATAATTATACCATTTTGAAAAATAAAACAATTTTCAGAAAAGTTTCAATGAATGTTTATACTGTAGGCAATATCTGTAAGTTATTTCTTAATATTATCATTATTTAAAAAAAAAAAAAAATTATAATATTAGGAACAGGAATTTTTAAATTTTTTATAATCATTTCTCAATTACACATATCACATTCCAACTTTTCATTTCTTTAAATGAAACATTAATTAAAAGATGATTATGTAATTGAATTATTGGCAGGCTATGGTCTGTTAAAAAAAAGAATTTATAATCAATATTTTGACAAGTAACACACATTTACTGGAGAATGTTTAAATTGTTTTTATTTATACAAGTATTGATTTAAAAAAAAAGAAAAACAAAAAGAAATAAAACATCTTTATTATTTCTTCAGCAAATGACATCAGTTGTCATCCATTATTTTGATATATGTATGGAATATACATTTCTCATATCTTCCTTAATATAAATATACTGAAGAAACTTTTTTTTTTTTTTTTTTTTTTTTTTTTTTATAATGTAAGAATACATAGAATGTCTGTTTCAAAAATGTTATAACTTCTAATCTATGCATGATACATTTATCTGTATAGAATTATGGTATAATTGAAAAACAGTTACAAAATGTATTTCTAGAACTTCAGAATCGTATTATCTCAGTATCCATAGTGACTGTGGTCATGTTGAAAATTAAGAATCTCCACAATAAATATATTTTAGTATTCAAAAATTATTTTCTCTTATTCTTTTTACAGATAATTCTATCATGCATAAATCGGACTTTATCAAATAAAAAAATAAAAAATTCTGCTACATGAAATCATAGATTACTTTCATCAGCCATTTTCTTTCCTTTCACATGTAGTAACAAAACGGTGTATTAAATATTATTAATAATCATTAAAAAAAAAGTGCTGATATTAATTTGTTATTATTTGTATTGACCTATGCAACCAATAAGACTGGACATGGTTAAACAACAGACACCATTTCATTAATTTATCTTTTTAAAAATAGACTGGATAGTTTCATTGTCTTTTTGTGTTTTTGTTGTTTTTTTAAATATAAAAGTTACATCTTTTGTTAAGTTTTGTTCTCATTTTATATAAATGAATTTATTCATGGTTATTTCCTATTGTAATATGGCCTGTCTGCATTAATACTGTCCATGTATTTGTTGGAAAATGTAAAATGAATTATCAGGGACATTTATAATAGTGTGCTTTGTGAAATCATGAAATAACCTATTACAGTTTGTACAAAGTAAGATGATTGTTGTATTTGGTAAAATAAAATTTTGATAAATATATAGCACAACAATAACCTGACCATTTGTGTTTCTGTTTTTTTTTTCTTTTCAAGATGCAAATATCCCTACTAGACTGGGTACAAGAAAAAAAAAAAAAATAATAATAAAAATTAAATAAATAAATAAAACTTATATAATATAAAGTATTGTTGTTTTTAAATTTTTATTATATTTATTATATATGTAATAAAGAATATACTGGCTAAAACTGGTGGTAAGATACATTCAACACAAATATGATTTAAACAATTTAATATTTAAATCTTCAACATGAAGATTACAGAAAACTCAGTAACACGAACTAATTACAAAACTTGATATTACACTTTATCACATGACCACTGACCTTGAACTTTGACCTTGAAATAAAAAGTAATATATATTCCTTTATGACCATCATGTTTGGATATTATTTTTAAGCATCATATACAATTAAAAAAAAAAATATATATAAAAAAATAAACAAAAATAAACAAAATAAAAAATATTACTTTAGTCACTTTATTTTTGGTAAATTATAAACATACATTATTATGGTAAGTAAAAATAAATACATGTAGATAAATAATGTTTCAAACAGAAATTACTTATTGTTTGTTAACAGCTGACTTTGTTTTTATTTTGTTTTTATTTTGTTTTTTTTCAGCCTCGGAAACAGCGGTTGGCAAGGACGAGGTATGAGAGCAACATGCGTGCATCAGTGAAGGTCACAAAATATCTGGAGACCTGGGGAATTGATAAACCATTTTCAAATCTGAAAGCTCCATCCATGGTTTCTAAAGTATTGAGTCTGACAGTAAGTCTTAATTTTCTGACACAAACAAGTCTTACATATATATTTACATACATACACATACACACATACATACATACATGCATACAGATTGACATTACATACATGTTGTTCATTTTAAAATTCTTTTGTGCAATCATACTTTAAAGTAGTATTTCACAAATAGTATATTATACAATATTCAAAGGTAAATATATATATATATATATAAAATGTATAATATAAGAAAATATAAAATGTATAATATAAGAAAAAATAAAATAATAATGAAAGAAGCAAATCCCAATCTGTAGAAAAGAGTTTACTGAAAATAGTAATAAAATAATAATATTTGTTAATGCATTTGGCAATAAAACCAAAAAAAACAACCTGTAACTCAAAGCAAGACTTTATGAACAGTATTTAAAGAAACCACAGTAAAAAAAAAAGAGAGAGAGAGAGAGAGAGAGAGAGAGAGAGAGAGAGAGAGAGAGAGAGAGAGAGAGAGAAAACATCATGCAGACAAAATCCTAATAGTATAGAAAAAAAAGATTGACTAAAATTAACAATATAAAGAAAGAAAGAAAGAAATTAATAAAAAAAGAAAAAGGAATGGTGAAAAAATGTTTTACTTCAAACTGGAAAGAGATGTCTGATTCTTCTAACAACATATTTATTGAATTGAAACAAATGTCTAAAGTGTTCTGTTAATATGAAAAGAAATGTTAAATGGTTTTGTATTAGAAATTGCATTAGGAAAACGTAATTCTGAGTGCTCTTGATTCAGAATTACATTAGGCAAATGACATTTTTTTCCATGATGCTATTTTCCTGAAATCACTTCTGTTTGTTTTAGAGTCTGGCATTGGTTGATACAAACTTTATCATGCATTCTGAGGGCATTGATCATGGGTGAGTTTCAGTTACTTAATTACTATTACTACTACTACTACTACTACTACTACTACTGCTACTAATGCCATTATCTTCATTGTTGTGTTATTGGTATTATTGTTGTCATCATTATTATTATGATTATAACATCATTGTTATTAATTAATTAAATACAAATTTGTTGTTTTTTTTTGTTTTTTTGTCATAGATGAATTTCAAAATAAATATGATTTAATTGTTATTTTTTGTTTTGATTTTTTTACAAAGTACATTATTAGATTACTTTCAAATTATTCTGGGATGTACTGTGTTGTCAAGAACATGTGACCATCACTTGTGTGTCATGACATGACCTTGACATTGCTGTTGAACTAACTTTTTAAAAATGTCTTCTTCCTTTAAATCTTTAATTATATGTGTGTGCATTTGGATGTGTATATATATTTATATATATATATTTTCTTTCATAATTACATACATATATAAACAAACAAAAACATTTACTGAACATTTTTTGTTTTTGTATTAATCATTCTTTTTTTAGGTCCATTAACCAACATAAGCACAAAACACTGAAAGATAATCATAAAATTTATTGAGACATTCTGCTATCTTAAATTTAAAAAAAAAAACATTTTAATTTAAATTTCAGTTTGCTGAGCAACGAACGACTGCTGCAGGACGAGATTAATGCGCAACTGGAACAAAAACTGCAGCACCTGGGAGTGGGCAAGTATGTGACAACAAGAACTGAACATTTCATAGTTAACCCTTTAGCACTGGGGCAACACACAATTTAACCCCTTAGTTTTGGTACTTAATAGTCCCACAGTTGTTTGAACGTAATATTAATATTTCATCATTGATTACCATTGTTTTGTCTTAGCAGTTTGTCTTTTATAAAAGCAAAACAAATAAGAGGATATTTATTTTAACTAATTTTGAACTTGTTCTGATATATAGTACCTTTTGTGATTCAAAGAAACACTCTAAATATGTTCTGTATACTTCCAAGTTATTGTTATTATTGTCATTATTATTATATTTATTATTTTGTTATTATTATTATTGTTATTATTATTATTATTATTATTATTATTATTATTATTATTATTTATTATTGGTATTATTATTATTATTATTATTTTATTATTATTATTACTATTATTATTTTTATGCTGTTCAGTTTACCTCTATGAACTGTTTTAATTCTTATTTGCTATCCAATCTTTATTAATAATAAAATATGTAATAAAATATACATAATTCACCACAGTATACTCCATTTACAGCAAAACTCACTTTTATTCTACCCACACTGAAAAATGATCCCTCTTGTCTGCAAGTGACAGAAAGAATTAATTTTATATAACTAAACTATCTGATGATGTGAAAAATCATCTCTCTTGTTTGTACAAAAATAGTCTGAGGCTATAATAATTATCTGTAACCAGAAACTGTGCCTCGAATAATAGCTGGTTTTAAAATCTGATATACCAATCTCTCATTTCATTTACATTATCAGTATTACTTAATGAAACTTTCGCTGATTTACTGATGTCATCTGATATACACAATCACAGACTAAGTAGGGTTTTAATTTGGATGTATGGTTAGGTACATGATCCTGAAATATTAAAATATTTACATGAATTTTCACTTAGATTGGAGCCATTTTAATGAAAGTTTCTGACTGTGTTTGAATATTAAAGGTTTTAGATTAAGAAAATCAGAGTTTAAAGAATTATATATGTGATTAAAAAAATAAAAAATTAAAATTTGAAAAATCCTTAAAAATATTGGCTAACTTTATTTTATTATTATTATTTTTTTAAATTATCTAAATAACGAAAATAAAGGTAATAAGATCCAAAAACAGCTCAGTTTTTTTATTGCATTTTTATTTCAAATATTGTTTTTTTTATCACCAAAATTTCACCTTACTTTGGGTGTTGCTATGGAAACTCTTAATTAGTTGTGTTATGAATACTTGACTTAGCAGTGCTGGAGACAGTTGCTGAATCAACCGAACTGGTATTTAGTTTAAGATGTTTCAAACTTGACTGTACTTCAGGCATTGCCTTGACAACTCAATTTGAACTGTTATTTCAGGTGTTGCCATGACAACTCCGAGATGACGAGAGTGCTGCTCCAGTTTAAGCAGCGGGAGAGAGAGAAGAGTTATCTGAGAGAGAAAGACAAAGTGTTCAACTTCCAGCTCGTCTGTGCTGGCTTCATCTTCATCTGCATCATCATCGTACAAACCATCATGTTGCCGCGGTAATGCTCGCTTTATAGCTTTTAAGGGAAAAAAAACAAAAAATAAAATCTCAAGCTGTTTATATTAAAATGTTAATAATATTTACTCACGAAGTTATATAAGAATATTTAAAATCGGTCATTAAAATTAATTAAACAATCTAACTGCAGTACAAAGTGATCAGCAACTAATACCCATTATTAATAAGATGGTTTCTTAGTTCAGTATCATCTATACCATAATCCTGGGATTGGAGTAATATGCTGTTATGTAATAGTTTAACTGGATCAGGATAATTTACACTATGTCTACTCATCTTCTGTATTTTGACAAGCAGTCCTGCATAACTATAAATTGGAAGTGAAGGGAGGGTATTAAATGATTTTGTTCATTTTCAATGTGTGTATCTTTGTAAAAAAAAAAAAACAGTTATTTTATATGAGGTTTTCTTTTCAGTATTTTGGTTGTTAGAAATAATTAATTTTGGTTTGATTTATTTTTACTGGGGAAATTATTTATTTTGTGATATTAATAAAATTGCTTCTTCTTCTTATTATTATTATAATTATTACTGTTTTTATCATCATCATCATCATCATCATTATAATTATTGTTAAAGTAGTTTTATTACCTATTTGTTATTATTCAGGAAAGACAACTCCATTTGCCGTTTCTTTCTTTTCAGAGTAACTTCCCTGTTTGTCACAGGAGCCATTGGTTTCATTGTGTTTGTAATATTATCTCTCATAGGATTTTCAGAATCTTTCTTGTCATGTGACTTTTATAGACGGGTGAGGAAGCCATTTTGTTTTCTAAAAGTACAAAGACAGAGGCATTCACAGCCATATTAGTATTGCTTGTGACTGAGAGAGAATTATTATTTTGTTTGTTTAGTTTTAATTTTTTTTTTTTTTTTTAAATAAAGAATAGTAGTTATAGAAAGAAAGTTTAAATTGTGATAAAAACATATACATATGCACACATACACATAAAAACATGCACACACTCACAAATGAAAACATACATACAAACAAATAAAAAAAATTCACTTAGACATTTTAATTCATCCTCTGATTAAATATACTATTTTTCGCAAAGAAATAGATGACTATGGAAATTAATTAAATCTACTGTTTTTATTCTTTTTCAGGTTCACTGTGATAAACTGGTGACTATTCTAATTAGACTAAATCAACACATCACAGTAAAACTGAGCACTAGACTGGTTCTTGCTCTCTGTTGTATGGGACTGGTTCTCTTTGTAGCCAGTATCAGCATTGTATTTATCCATTTATAGTAAATTCAAGACTGAATGAATGAATCAGTTAATCAAAGAATGAAGGACTGAAGCAATGAATGAATCATTGAATCAGAAATGGAATGTTTGAATCAATGAATGATTGAACAAAACAATGAATTATTGAATAAATAAATGAATCATTGCATTAAACAGTTAATTAAATCAAGAATTTAATGATTGAGTAAAGAATGAGTTTTTGAATTAATGAATAAATAATTGAATAAAAGAATGAAGGATGAAATGAAAGAATGAATGATTGCATAAAGAATGAAGAATTTTATAACATTGTTTTTAACCTTTTTCTTATTAAAATAATAAAAATCATTTGTAAGTAATTTAAAAAAAATGTATTTTGATTTTCAGGTAAATTGTGATGAATCTGTTTTGTCAACATCTTTTAATTCTTCTAATGCTACCAGTGATGTGAGCAGTCTATGCAAATATCCCAATGTAAGTAAATACCTCATTCTTTAATAATAATAATAATAATAATAGTAGTAGTAGTAGTAGTAGTGGTATTGGTAGTTGTAATAGCAGTAGTACCAGCAGTAGTAATATTAGTTATGATAATAATAATAAAAGTAATAGTAGTAGCAGTAAAAATAATAATTAAATTATTTTGATAATATAGTAGTACTAGCAATAATAATAATAAAAAACTATAATTATAATAATTACAGTAAGATTAATTGAATAAGTATACCAATGGTGAGTAGTAGTAGTAGCAGTACCAAGAATAAATTAAAAATAATAAAATAAAAATAAAATTAATATAATGATAATAATGAACAGTAGTAGTGGACTTTATATAATGGTTCCCTTAAACATCGTAGAACTGTAACAATGTTAACTATAACACCATTTAAATACAACACCAGTAGCACTACTACTAATAAAGTAAACAGCTTCCTTACACCTTTTTCTACTTTATTATCAGCAAAGGTTGATTTCTTAGAGTCAAACAATCACATTTATTTAGATGTTTTATTCATACAGGCACAGATACATAATGAAAAATATATATGTTTTTATAAAAAATATTTTTTTATTTCTAATTTCATACAATTATTATTAATATTATTATTATTATTATTATTAATTTTTTATAATTTCAGTATTATGTATTCTGTTTCCTGCTCAGTCTCACTTCCTGTACAGTGTTTGTTCAGCTGAGTTATCTCATCAAGCTTGTTGTCATGACGATAGCAGTAGTAGCATACAATGTACTTATCCATGTTGGACGACAGGATCTCTTCAACATGTATGATCTTCAAATCCAGGAACAAATGTAATTTATATATCTTAATAAATCTTACATATATATATATATATAATAAAAAAGAGAATATATATATATATATATATATAATAAAAAAAAGAATATATATATATATATATATTCTCTTTCTTATTTTTTTAAAGTTAAGAATATATTATGTTTAGTTTTCAATATAATCTTCAGATGTTAAGTTCGGTTTTTCAAACTGGTTTTGTTTTATTGTCGACTTCTGTTATAAGATTGGTGAATATTTATTACAGTTTAATCCTAAAACTTAGATAATTTTATGAAAAAAGGATTTCATATGCCAGTTAGATATTGTTATTTCATCATCATCTTCATCATAATCATAATTATCATTATTATTATTATTATTATTATTATTATTATTATTATTATTATTATTATTATTATTATTACAATAAAGGTATTTTACTAATTTGTATGAAGAAAAAGAACAAAAATATAAAAATATACATATTTATTATGGATGGGTTTAACATTTTCAGTTTGTAGGTCATATTAACAATTTATTTCATTGTGATCTTTTGGTATCTACAAGTCTTATGTACCTTTATATGTATTTTTATTGCAGGTCTGGGAATTATCTGAATTTACGAATGTGTGCTTCCATATATCTGATAACCATGTACATAACATTGCAAGCCCTTGACAGACAGGTCAGTGAGCGATCATTTGCATAAATATACAGAGTCAGCCATTTTGTTTTAGAAGACAACTGATGAATTGAAATGCAGACATTTTGAAATATTTTATCTGAAGTGAAATTATTTTGAATCATTAAAATAGCACTGTAATTTCTATTGCTGTCATTTCTAGGATTTTTCTCTGTATACAAATGATTATGCAGATTCAGGAATTTTGTTTTATAAATTAACAGGAGTCTGTAGGCAGACATTCTGAAGTCAGAAGTAGAATTATTTTAATGATTTAAAATAATAATGAAAATTTTGAAACTCTCATCTCTATTATTACATCTCTTCGTCTCCACTGATAATTTACATAATTATACAGAGTTAGCCATTTTGTTTTATAAGTTAACCAGAAATTGCAGGCAGCCATTTTGGAATGCTTTATTTCAGAAATTACTTTGAATCATTAAAATGACAATGCAAATTTTATTGCTGTCATTTCAAGTATCACAAAGTTCTGTAAATATTAATTTTCTTACAGTTCAGGTTGTTATTAATAAAAATCATAATTTCAGTAATAAATTTAACAAATTTAGAATCCAAACAGTGAATAAAAACCATTTTAGAATTCTGTTTACAAGTCATGTTACTTATACCAGTAATGACAGTAATTACAAATTTAACACATATTCAGTCCAAAGACAGGTAAAGCTAGAAACCATTTCAGAGTTTGGTTTTGTATCTTTAGCTTACTTTGAAATACATAAACAAAATTTCTCTTTCTTTGTAATGTAAACTGAATATTTCTGTTTCTTTTGTACCTTAGATAGATTACATATTAACAGAAACAATATTTCTGGTTTGTTTGTGTTGCAGATTGAGTATACTAACAGAATGGACTATTTGTGGAAAGTGCAGAAGGATACAGATGAGATTAAGGTTACAGCAGCCATCAACAAGATAATTCTGGGAAATATTCTGCCAGTTCATGTAGCTGAATATTTTCTTAGATCGTCAAGAAAAAATGAGGTAATTCATATATATTATTCTGTTTTAATTGTAAGTTGAAGAGAAAAGACAAAATCAGGTAATCTGTATTTACTAAACATTGAAGAAAAAGATATTAATATACATCACTTAATAGTAAATTTAATAGCTCAAGGAGTTATCATGTAGCTTGGTATTTTCACTTTTTTCAAGGCATTGTTTTGTATACATATATGTATGTATATATATATATATATATATATATATATAT
This sequence comes from Chrysomallon squamiferum, assembly GCA_012295275.1. Lineage (NCBI taxonomy): Eukaryota > Metazoa > Mollusca > Gastropoda > Neomphalida > Peltospiridae > Chrysomallon > Chrysomallon squamiferum. The sequence goes on from CM022667.1 coordinate 1,476,227, forward strand.
ATACACACATACAAAACAATGGCTTGAAAAAAAGTGAAACAAAATACACTAATACATACTAGTTTATATTTACAAAAACAAACTGAAGAAAAAAGACATTAATACATACATACTACACTAATTTTATTTAACAAAGAAGTACATGAAGGTTGGTATTTTCACTTTTTTCAACACCATTTCATACATAAGGTATATATAAAAAAGTAAAAGTTAAATAAGAATAAGAGTAATCTTATTTTAATAATGTTCAATATAGACTGAGTAAATAATTGCAAAGTCTGTCAGGACTTTTTTAAACTTTGCTTAAAGAAGAGAAAAATGGATCCTGTTATTTTATTTCCCTACTTTATTATTAGCAACTGTTGGTTATGAAGATTGATATATTTAACAATCTTACTGAAGTATGCAAAGTGCATTTAATTTTTTTTTTTTTTTACCTGCAACTTGTTGAAACAAAGAAACAATTGCTTAGATGCAGATAAAATGTCATATTTGTGTTTATGTGCATGTGTGTGTGTGTGTGTGTGTGTGTGTGTGTGTGTGTGTGTGTGTGTGTGTGTGTTATCAATGTGACCAATAATTTATTACTAACAATGTTAGTAGTTCAAAATAACAAACCAGTGTTATTAAAGCACATGAAATAGGAAATGTAAAAACTGTTTTAATATATACTACTACATTTCATACATCCCAGTACAATTTATTTTCTTTATTTTCTAAACTCATTTCCAGGACCTGTATCATCAGTCGTACCTGGATGTCAGTGTCATGTTTGCCTCCATTCCAAATTTCAAAGATTTCTACCAGCAAAACACAGCCAATCAGAATGGACTAGAATGCATTAGATTGCTGAATGAAATTATTTCTGATTTTGATGTTGTAAGTGTTAATTTTAGTCATACTAGTTACCCATAGTTAAGAAAATTAATGTGGAAAAAAAAATAAAAATAAAAAATAAAAATGTTGTATGTTTATATGTTTTATTTTTTATTTTTTTAAAATACATACATATACATAACAAAGACCATAATATGATCAGTGTCAGTATTGTTATAGCATGATTTCAGAAAATTTTAATACATTTTTTTTTATTATAAATTTTAAATAGTGATTTATCTTATACAAATTATGATATTATTTTTAAATATAATGTATTATATTTTATATTATTTATCATATCATTTACCATATCAGTCAGCCATTTTTGTTTTATCTAAGCAAAACATATTTGTTATTTTTTTTTGTGGTGGTTTATATTTATTTTTATAAATCATTTAGTATTTAAAACTTTTTCCATTCTTTAACACTTATTGAAATTACTGTTTTATACCAAATATTTATTATTAATACTTGCATTCTTCTTACTATCTTTTCAGGTATTATTTTTTATGTTAATTTATGCTGTTACAATAATGACTGTTATTTTTCTACATTTCAGGATTATTTATTAATTTCTTTTACAAAAAGTATATTAGATCTATTTTTTTTCACATTTATTTATGCTAAAAAATTGTTATGTTTTTATCAGACATAGTTGATAAATTGTTATGAATTATGTTTCTGTTTTTGTGTTTTTCAGCTTCTGTCTTTTTCAAAGTTTGTCAGAGTTGAGAAGATTAAAACTATTGGCAGTACTTACATGGCTGCCACTGGGCTCCAGCCAGGAATGGAAAACAGAAATGTGAGATTATAATATTTAAAAAAATATTTACATATATATATTGTCAAACAATATAAAAAAATATGAAACAAACAGAATTAAAAAAAAGAAAGAAAAAAGTAAAAATAAAACGAAAACAGAAATGTGAGATAAAAATAACAGATTATAATATTTAAAAAAATATTTATATATATATATATTGTCAAACAACATAAAAGAATATGAGACAAACAGAATTAAAAAAAAAAAAAAAAAATAAAAATAAAACACTGACGAAACAAATGAATTAGAAATATTTTTAAAGACCTTCAAGTGAAATGAGATATTTTTGTTTCTATATATTTAGTTCTCTGTTTATTTATTTATTTATTTATTCATTTATTCATTTATTTATTTATTTTTTTATTATTTCATCATTTCAGTTATTTATTTATTTATTTATTCATTCATTCATTCATTCATTCATTTTTTTTTAATTATTTCATCATTTCTTTTATTTATTTGTTTGTTAGTTCATTCATTTGTTTATTGGTGTCTTCCTTTCTTTCTTTCTTCCTTCCTTCATTTGTTTATTTATTTATTACAGGAACCCGCAGACTGTGAATCAAATTTGGTCACCATGACAGATTTTGCCCTTGCCATGTTGTCAGCGCTGATCAAACTAAACACACATTCCTTCAACCAGTTCCAGCTTAGAGTAGGTCAGTGTATGAATTAATCTGTACAGTTTTTAATCACATCTTAGAGCAATTTATCATTCCAGCAACTGCTCCATATCAGATTTAACAAAGGCTGTGGTAGGTAAATGTACTGTTTGTGGGTTGGTGCTTATTAAAAATCATTTACTGCTAAATTGAAAACAAATAACCCATGAAATGATGGCAGAATTGATTTTTCTCACATTTTCTAATGGTATTTACTCTCCTGTTCATGGGATTGTGCATATAAATGATAATTTGCTGCTAAATTGAAAAGAGTATCCCATGAAGTGCTTGCAGCAGGGTTTTTTTAATTATTTATTATTTTTTTTAATGGTATTAACAGTGGACTAATTGTTATTATCATTATCATTATTATAATGATGATGATGATGATTATTATTTCTTTTATTATTATTATTATTATTATGATTATTATTATTAATATGATGATGATGATGACGATTATTATTTCTTTTATTATTATTTTTATTATTTTTATTATTATGATTATTATTATTATTATGATGATGATGATGATTATTATGATGATGATGATGATGAAGTTGATGATTTATTTATTTATTTTTCAAAGGTATTAACAGTGGACCTGTGACTGCTGGGGTTATAGGAGCGAGAAAGCCTCAGTATGACATCTGGGGTGACACAGTTAATGTCGCAAGTCGAATGGAGTCTTCAGGAGAAGCAATGAAAATTCAGGTCATTTTAATATCAGTCTGTTTATTCTAAAACAATTATTTAGACACTGGCTTGAAATTCACGTTTTTGACTTCATATTCCATTACAATTTGTATTCTTAATGTTTAATATTACCATTAGTTCAGTTAATATTACTGATATTATAATTAGTTCAGTTAATATTACAGATATTATCATTAGTTCAGTTAATATTATTAGTTCAGTTAATATTACCATTAGTTCAGTTTTGTCTTAAAACTGTGCTATTATTGATATTAATATTGCTGTTACTGTTTGTACAGTAGTTACTTCTTCTACAACTATACTATTATTAATGTTACAACCACTTGAGATGTTACTAGTAGTAATAACTAGAAATAGTAATAGTAGTGCTAGTGCTAGTAGTAGTAGTGGTATTACAGATGATAGTATAGTATAAGTAATAGTGTAGTTATTACTACTACAACTGGAACTACTACTACTACTATCATGACTACAGTTAATATTATTATTACTTCAGTTCTGTTGCTACTTCAGTAACTAGCATTACAATAACCTTTACATAGATGAATATATTATTTTGAATGCCTTATTTTAAAATTAATTGCACAAATCATTATATTTCCAGTAAAATCATAATCTTTTTCTCAGTTTCTGCAGCTGCGTGAAAAACTGGCACAGATTTTAATACTGAAAGGCTACTCCATCAAATACAGAGGGCTGACGAAAATCAAAGGGAAGCAACCCATGCATACTTACTTCGTAATGCCACATAACTCTACAGTTGATGTGCGTTTATAACAGTTATCTCGTTTTCACAAACAAGAATCTAGGGACATCATCTTCTAAATTTTGCTTTTTTTTAATAATTTTCTTTCATTTTGTGTTTTTTGTTTGTTTACAATTCATACTGAAAGTTCTAAAATCATTACAATGGCAATTAACTCATTTTCAAAAATCCTGTATCTGCCTGTTTCAACTGCCTGTGTTTCATGAAAGTGTGGATTTTTTCCTCTGTGAAGCATGGATTATACATTTCGATCTGTTAACTGAAATGTGGTTATGTACAGAAGCTGAATGTGGATGATTTATAGTCAGTGAAGTATGGAAATATAAGTTGTGAGTTAAAAACAGATTTTGGTTTTCTCTGAAGGAAATAGGATGAGAATTTATTATTATTATGTTTATTATTATTTATTATAAACAGATTTTGGTTTTTTCTGAAGGAAATAGGATGAGAATTTATTATTATTATGTTTATTATTATTTATTATAATTATTATTATTATTGTTGTTGTTGTTATTGTTGTTTTTTATTAAACAGTCTGAATTATGAACATTTTGAAATTATTATTATTTAAGGATTTTTTTAAACAGTCTGAAGAATGAAATTTATGAAAGATTTAAAATATAAGATTATTTTCAGTTGAAGAATGAAAATATAAGTTTTTTTATGAAGATACCATGGTGACAAGATTTTTTTATTATTATTATATATATATATATAATTTTTTTTTTTTTTAATTTTATATGTAATTATTTAAAAAATTACTGTTGGTGAAATGTTGAAATACTATTCCTCAGTAAAAAAAATATTCAAAGAAACAAACTGGGAATACAAATTTTATCAAATTAATTTTGTTTTTATAAAACTTCCAAAATATTACATTTAAAATATGTATAGAAGTATCAGTGTATCAAAATGTATCAGTATATCAAACTTGTTATTATTTAAAATAATTTATTTGCAATGTAAAGACAGAGAAAGAGTTCTTTTTATTTATCTGCAGGCAGATATATAAAGTAATTTTATTATTATTATTATTATTATTATTATTATTATTATTATTAGTTACTGTTTAGAAAAAAAATGATGTGGACTAAGTTTTTATTATTTTTATCATCTTTTGGCTGAATTTAAACTATTTTTTTATTATATATTATTTTTGTTTTTCTTGTTTCTTCATAAATTATATGAGTCATTATGTATTATACATCTTTTTATTTCTGTTTATAAATTAAAAAACAAAAACAAAGAAAAAATCAAAACATATTTTTATGTTTCACAAAAAACTCAGCATTTATTAGTTATGATGTTTGAATTTACTTGTTTCACCTATTTGATACTTTTAAAATTATGGATAATATATTTTTTCTTTTAATTTTTCCTACTTATGTCTTTCATTACAGAATCTTGATAACTGCTGTACATATTATATTAATATAATATTTATAGTGCAAAGTAGAGTGTATATTTATATGTATGTATATTCATATATATGTATACCTGTTAAGAATTACTTAGAGCAATACATTTCATTAAAACTTCAAACTGGAAGAGTTTGAATTTTGCATTAGAGGCATTCTGTTTCAAATCACAAAAATAAAATGGAAAGTTCTAAACTGACCAGCTCAGATTTTGATAAAAATTAGTAGACAAATTTGTTTTGGTCAGCCAAATCTTGTGTTCATTTGACAAATACTTTTGGAAGTATAGGCCCACAAAATTTAACTTTTTGGTCAAAATGGGTATGGCCATTATATCATTAAGACCCCAATATTTCAGCAACCAATGAGTGGGTATGCATAACATTAGTTGTTGCTGAAAGGAGAATTCCATTATTTTTTTTTAATTTTTAACACAGTTCCATTTTAAGTATTTGTAACCTTTTTGACCTTGAGATACATGCGATCTTGAACCGATTTTTAGTTAGAGTTATAGCCCAGGATATTAGTAACAACATTTAAAAAGAAATAGAGAATATTACAACCAAGTTATTATAAACTTATTATGCTCAAACATATATAAATTAATTTATATAAATATTAATTCTATGAAATACTGACAGAATATAAATAAATCATTATGTAGCATAATGCACCCAAACTAATAGTATTATTTATTATTCTTTAATGTTTTTTTTTGTTTTTTTGAAAGAAGTCCCTTAATAACAAAACAATGAATTATAAAACAACTAGATACTTATTCATATATGTACACTTAGTTTTACTAAAATAACACACCATTATAGTGCCAGTGATTTAGGAATTTTTACATATAGTTATACCTTCAGAATGGTTGTAGATATAGGAAACTTATTATTATATATTTTTTTTTCATTATTTCCTATGAGTCTTTTTATTAATAGTATAAGCTTTATACTTCACATTTGTCTAATCAAAATGTTGGTTTAATTAGCAATTAGTTTATTGTTAATTACTTTATATATTTACAATAAATTTTAAACATCATTTGATTTATTTTTATCTAATCCTAAAGCTAAGGCAGAATGAAAAAAAAAAAAAAATAAATAAATTTAAAAAAAGGTATAAAATATGTTTCAAATATCTAAACAAGTTAAATAATTAGGTAAACTTTGAAATGAACTAGTGAAGCAAAATTATTAGATTAACAGTTATTCAGAATTTTATATTACTATTATTATTATTATTATTATCATCATTTTTATCAAAACATTCATTTTTTTAGTATTGAGATTAATACACAGAGGTATATTAAGATAAAATTAAACAAAATTAAAGATATACCTGTTTCAGTCAATTTCATTTCATTTCACTTTAAACAATTTTATGTTTAAAAAAAAAATGGCAGCACTTACAAGCTTTTTTTTATTTTTGTTAATACATTTCATTTCTTTGTGTCTTGGAAACTCTATATTGTGCTATTAAATATTGTTGTAAGTATCTATTATTTAACATGTTCTTTCAAAAACAAACCCACAATGAAAATGCTAAATGCATGTATATTATTTTGTTATAAAAGCAAACTGTGAAATGTATGTATATAATTATTATTGTACCTGCAAAGCTTGGCATTAAATGAAATAATGTTTTGTTTACATCAAGAAATAAAATGTTATTTACAACAATCTCTACGTTTTACCTAAAATATAGTTATTCTGCAGACAAGTAGATTATTTGTTGTTGATACAGGGAACATTTTTTTTTTCAAAATTTGAGAAAGTAATTGATGCTAAAATATGGATATAATGTGCTTTAGTATTGGGCATAAAATAAACAACAATAGATGACTGTAATTCTTATAAATAAATAAATAAATAAAGAAAGAAAGAAAGTAATAAACAAACAAACAATTAAAAAAGAAAGAAAGAAAGAAAAAGAAATATCATATTTGTTTTTCAAAATGAATTATAATAATAAAAAAAAAAAAAAATATATGATGGAAAATGTAACTGACACTTCAAAGTCACTACTTTTTAATTTATGATAAAAAGCATACAGTTTCATTTAGTTCAGCTTTCTAAACCTTATTTATTAATTTTCGAAACACAATGATCACTTGACAGCCGTTTTATGTTTTCAAAAAATATATATCAGTCCTCATTTTCAAATATAACTTGAAACTTCTAAAAAAGCCATGATCACTTCCATGTGTTTTTTCATCAGTTTCTGAATACAGATGACAATGAAATGTTTTAGTACACCATTAATATATCCTCGAAATTTTTAAACATCACATCCAGCATTGCTTCATTTTTAAATTAAACAGTGAAAAAAAAAAAAAAAAAAAACAATTCAAATACTGCAACAAATCCTGTTATCTGGTGTGGCCTTTTGTGGATGATTCTTCTAATTTTTTTTCTGGACAAGGGTATGGCACTCCAAATTGATGACACAGTTTACGAAGAGCTTTCTCATACTCTTTGTTCAGCTTTGCTGATTGCTGTAATGCAAACTTAATGTCTTCTACTTCATCGAAGAAACCCTGGTAGAAAACAAGTGAACAGAATAAATATGTAAAATGAAGAAGACACTAAAACACACAGCATTCAGCTTTGTTTTCTGACACCCATACTTTGATAATAATAAAGTATGACAAAATAAATAAATGAATGAATGAAATGAATGAATGAATGAATAAATAAATGAATGAATGAACAAATAAATAAATAAATAATAAAAACAAGTTGATGAAAATAGATTGTAGCTAACACTTTAGCTTTTCTGTGATATGGTTTCATCCAGAGAATGTAAAAACATACTAGACAGACTGCAGTTTATGGCATCTTGGTAACTAATTAATCTTTGAAATCATTTTTTTTTTTTAAACACATTTTTTACATCATAATATTATTTCATAATTAATTATTAGCAAAGGTTTTTCAGTCAAAAAAAAATAAAATACCCAAAAAGCAGATCATCTTGATAAAAAAAAAAAAATAATAATAAAAAATAATAATAATAATAATAATATTTAGAAATTATAAAAAAATAAAATTAAAAGAACAACAATATTTAAGTGAATAAAAAATTAATGTAAACCTTAAATTTACCAGAATTTCTTAACAAAAGGACATCATCAATGCTTTTAATGAAACAAAAATCGAGTAATTTAAACTCACTGTATCAAGTCCTTTTAATTCTGTTCTCAACTTTTTGTTTTCTTTTTTCAACTTGTTTCTTTCTCTGACTACTTCTCTTAACACATCATCATCTGGAATAAAAAAAAAAAAAAATAAATTCAGTTCAAGTGCATCAGCACCATAGGGACCTATAACTTATAAAAATTTGTTCACACAAATTATCTCCTTTTACAGCTTGTGTCTAATATAAATGTAAAACATAAATATTTAAATTTATTAAAATGATTGATAATTAACATTATAACCATATAGAGACATTACATCTTATTCAGTAGTTGATTTTATTTTTGTGTTGCATTGTCTTTATACAAATATATGTTTTCATACCTATTTTCTTTATTTTTAAATGAGTTCTGGTTTATGAGTAAAGAAATTAAAAGAAAATGAATTTAAAACCTGAAGCAGGCCCTGAATGAGATCTTGATTTTGAACCTCTTGCAATAATTAACTCCCTTTCCAACCTCATGACCTTTTCTTTTTCTTCCTTCAGTTTAGTTTCCATAGCGGCCATTTTGAGCTAAAGAACATTTTTGAGAAAGAAAAGCATAAAGTCAAACACTGAACCAAAACTTTCAATGACTCAACTATCATTTTAGTAATGAAATTAAAATTATATTTTTTATTTATGTTAAAATCATGTGAACTGAAAGTTTCCTACCATTATTATTATTTTATTTTTGTTGCAATTTATTTATTTTTTATTTTCAATTTGTTAGTTTTGTTTGCTTGTGCTTTTTCTCTTCTTTTTTTTTTATTATTTTTTTAACTATCATTTTTTTCCCCCCAATAAGTCAAAATAAAGACAAAAAGCCAGCCTCCTCAATTCACCAATTATGATTTTTTATGTTACACCTTTATTATTAGTAAAATTAGGGATGCATTTAATTTAAAATCAGAAAATACACTAAAAGTAATATAAAATAAATGCTCATAACTGAATGTAATTAAAAATAAAAAATTTAACTGTTTATAATAAAATAAATTAAATTTAAAAAAAAAAATTACATTGCAGGCAGAACATTTTTACTGGAATAATTATTTTAACAATTACATTCAGCTGACTGTATGAAAGCTGTTCATGTTGGCTGTGTTCTGTTTAACTTGACATCAGTTAAGACAGCAGAATGTAAACAAATAGTTTGTGTTGTAATATTTTCTTCATTCATTAACTGATTCTATATTGTCATGTTCTGTTTTATAAAACAAACAATAAAATAAAAATAATAAAATATAAAAAAACAAAAAAAAAATAAAAAAAAAAAATAACAATAATAATAATAATCATAAAATAAAATAAATAATAATAATAAGAAGAATAAAATAAAATAATAATAATGAGAATGATAAATAAATAGTAGTATTAGTAAGAGTAAAAACAAAAAGATAATAATAACAATTATGTGAAGACTAAGTTTTTAATAGTAAGAAACTACAACAAAAGAACAAAGGAAACTAACTGTAATTAACTGTAACTACAAAAAGGCTATTGTCAACCAATAAGAATACAGCTACTCTTTCTAAGGCAGGACAACACATACCAACATATTTTATACACAACTGACTAGAAAAAGAAATAGACTTTAGAGTAAAGAGTGGAGTTGATCTGCCAAACCTCTGCTCCTTAATCTACCTCATAAATGTAAATCATTACTTAAACATTTTTATTTTTATAGGAAAAATGCATACAATTAAAATATATTACTGATTACTCTTTTAATAATTAAATTTTTGTTGTTGTTGTTTTTTAACCTGATCTGCAACAATATCAAACTTTATTCTGTTAATAATTAAATATTTTAGTTTTTTTGTTGATTTTTTTTTCATAATCTGCAACATATTCTTTCTTATTGTATTAAATATTATTGTTGTTTTTTTCCTAATCTGTAACATATTCCATCTTATTCTGTTAAATAATATTGTTTTTTTTTTTTTTTTAATCTGCAACATATTCCACCTTACTGTATTAAATATCACTGATGAATATTTTTCCCTAATTTCTAACATATTCCATCTTATTCTATTAAATATTATTGTTGTTTTTCCCCCAATCTGCAACATATTCGAATGTACTGTATTAAATGTTATTGTTTTTTTTTCTCCCAATCTGCAACACATTCCACCTTATTGTATTAAAGGTTATTGTTGTAGTTTTTTTTTAAACTAATCTGTAACATATTCCACCTTACTGTATTAAATATTACTGGGTTCTCCTAATGAGCAAAATCTTTGTCTTTATTCTCTTGATTAAATATTACTTGTTTGTTTTCTCCAGGTCAGCAACATGTTCCACCTTTTCTTCCTTTTTTCTTGAAGAGCTGAACATTCCCATCTGCCAAGGTCTGGGTTCAGTCTGAATATATTCACTGAAAATGATAAAAATAAAAAAAATAAAAAATAAATCCTGTTTATTTGTTTCCAAATCCCCAAAACTTCATTAACAACTAAATGTTATTACACCTATCAAATAATCAATATACTGTGTAGGCATTGTTATTTTTTTCTCTTTAAAACATTTCTTTTTATACATTTCTATGTATCAAATGCCACAAATATAAAAAGGGAAAGTATCAGCCTGAATATATTTTACAGGGGTTTTTTTTGTTGTTTTTTTTATTTCTGAATCGCAAATTCCTATACAAATTTATACTCAAACCTGAGATCCAAAGGCAATGTGGCTGCCATTTGCAATATCAGTGTTTTGTATCTACAACTTGACTGGCTGAATATCTAATGAGGATGGCATTATTAATAAAAAATAATAACCACTCTAGTTCAAAGGGTTAATTATTTTATTTCTGTTTCATAATAAAGAATAAATAAATGAATAAAAAAATAGATAAATAAATAAAAATAATAAAAAAAAAAACCCAGCTTACTCTCGTGTAGTTACGTAAGTTTTCAGCAAATTTTCAATCTTCTTTTCCTCTTTCAGTTTGGCCAGTTCTTTCTGACATGCATCTCTCTGACGTTTCAGTAACTGCAACTTCTTTTTCAGTGCAACGTTTTCAGCACAAAACTAAAAAATTAAAAATGAAAACAAATAAAACATAAAAAACTTTTGACTTTAAACTTTAAACTTCAAACTGCTTATATGTGTGTGTGTGTGTGTGTGTGTGTTATTGTTATATCATTATATAATTATTATTGTTATTAAGGATTTGTTCATTTATAATTTTTTTGTTTCTAAAAGAGGAGCAAAAATATAATTTAGGGCTATTATTTTTAAAAAGGTGATTTTTAAATATCACTATAATTATGCCAATCAGTATCTAAAACAGTAGAATTGTTTTTTTTATTTATATTTATGAATATTACTTAACTAAAAAAATAAGAAATGCATAGAAATTGTAAATGTGTGTGTATGTATTTGTGTGTGAATGTATATGTATACATGTGTATGTCTATATATATTTTTATATAATAATAGAACTAAACTTACTTGAGAACATGAATGAATATCTACAAAAGACATTTTTGCTATGCAGACACCAATTTCAGGTTATCTGAAAATAAAAATACTTCATATGTAAATAATATTAATTAAAATCCGAATATTGTAAAACTGGTTAATTTTTTTGTTTTTGTTCTGTGAGATGTAGGCATTCACCGAATTGTACTGTTAATAATATTAATAATTGTAATTACCAAGTAAATAATTGCAAATGAAAATGCTAACAAATTTCAAAAGCTAAGCAATAACTAAACTGACTATAATTGCAGAACTGGTCACTCTTTCTCTGCTGCTACTGTACTAAATGAATGAACATAATATCGTTTCTATAATCACGTTTGGACTTGTATAATTTGTCACCCAACCTTAACTATTAGCACGATATCGTGTATATATATATATACATAAGATGGCTATCAATCCGGTAGTCGTAAAAAGCTAAAAAGTATGCATTTTATTTTTATTTTTATTTTTAAATTCAAATTTCTTCTTCTTCTTTCTTCTTCTTCTTCTTCTTCATCTTATTATTATTATTATTATTATTATTATTATTATTATTATTAGTATTATTAGTATTAATATTAGTATTAGTATTAGTATTATTATCATTATAATTAATTAGGTAAAACACACTTCTCGTCTAATAGACAAAAATAGCTCATAGAATTTAAATTTAAAATTACATTTTTGTCTGTTAAAACTTTAAAAAAATATTTTGGTTCTGTTAAATTCGTATATTTCTTCGAATTATTCTGACATTAATTATTCGTTATGTCCGCATGCAAATTATAATTTAACAAATCCTTAGTTCGTTTCCACATTCACATTTTAGATGGATGACAAATAAGGAAGCTCTATTTTTATCGACACCTACGTTACAAAATTACAACCCTAATCGTGCATGACATCATTTCAATACAATCTGGTAACTTTCCAAAAGGAAATCATTAAATATCATATATTATTTATTGCGAATTAACTGAGGAGGAGAAAAAGAATATATATATATATATATATATATATATATGTATATATATCTGTATAAATATCACCTGTCCATAACGGCGACTTTACTTTTTATATACAGGTTCGACTGTAATATAATGTTTTTTTTCTTCTTCTTAAAAAAAAAAAAAAAAAATAAGCACTGAAAGTGATTTTTTTCTTCTTTACTAAAGAATATTAATTAAATTTAATAAAGCAGAGTTCGAAAATAGAAAAAATAAAATAAACAATAAACATAATCTTTCTTATATCGGACATACTTTGGTCTTTGATAAAACAAAAAGCTAGTAGAAATTATATATGAGCACTAAGACATGCAACAAAATGAGCATTAGAGTATGATAAACACACACACACACACACACACACACACACACAGAACAGATATTGAAACTAAATAATGCAACACATTTATGCAGTGAAATTATTATTTACCTATTTTTAAACATGATCTAAACAAACAAACAAACAAATATCGGTCGAATTTATTCAATTTTTATTACCTTGTTTAGCAGATTTAAGATAGACCAAAATAGAATCTAGAACAAGTAAATAATAATAATATAACAACATCATCAAAAGTACTAATAGCTGTTGTATTAGCCATAGCAGCAGCAACAGAGTAGTAGAAAAATTGATTTCATAGATATAATCTGTTTTGTTACAGATTATCAGTATTATGGTATAGAATTCGTTAGACTTTTAAAAAGTCTTTAAAAACACACACACACACACACACACACAGACACTAGTATCGTATATATGGCATTTCACTGATATAATAAAAAAAAATCTTAACTGATTTATAAGTTTTCGTTCTTTTCCCCTCTATTATTATTATTATTATTATTATTATTATTATTTTTTTTTTTATTATTATTTATTATTGTTATTATTTATTATTATTATTATTTTTATTATTATTATTATTATTATTAATAATAATAATAATAATAACAACGATAACCATTGGAAAATATTTGTTTCAGTTTCAGATTAAATTTATATAGTTCGCGAATCAAGGAAATATATTTTATCTAACAACTAAACAACAAGAGAAACGACATAAATTTATTTTAAATTTAATTTTTATCTAAAACAATAAAATAATTAATTTTGTTTCTATGAGGTCTAGAAATATATGCAGTTAAGAATAATATATTGGTTAAGCACGGAACGATAAATGCAAGACCTAAATGGTGCTAAAAAAGTAAATACCAAAAACAAAACAGCAATAATACTTTTATTATCCCATTGAATAAACAAACACATTTTTCACTGTGGAGCATACGCAACCTTTATTTTTCTTCTTTATTTTTTCCAGCATTTAAGCGGAACAAAAATGTAATAAAGCAAAACATTTAATGCATTAAAACAATGATTTTTAAGTCAGTATTAAGACAAATGTATATACACTGATCAGTAAATACAACATTTGTGATTGGGGCTTAAGTTAACTGAAAGTTAAATTAGAGGAATGAAAAAATAGTACAAGTATATTCAACATGTCTTCACAGACAAACGATTTTTACGTCCAGTCTTAATTAAGACACTACAGTCGTGACGTCATCATACAAGAGGATGAATGTATTTATTCTAAATTTTCATTAGCGTCAGAAAACTACCGGTAACCCTGTAAAGGAATGAAGTGGTAGAGATAATAATAATAATAATAATAATAATAATAATAATAAAAGTATGAAGAATTTTATTATACTATTTATTTGTACCATTAAAGCTACATAACGGAAATAAGGTTTAATTTTTTTTTTTTTTCTCCCCATTGTAGCTTTCTCGACATTTGTTTATTTTTGTTTTCAAAGTTCCAATCGCTTTCTTATTTTTCCCTTAACGTTATGTCCATCAACAAACAAGCGTAATATTTTTCGGTCCGTATGGATGAAAAAGTTGAAAACTTTCCGATTTTAATTTTAAATTGTCACAATAGAACAGACCTAAGATATTAATAGCATTATGTAGTTTCAATATCTGAAAAGTCGATGTGATCAGGTTGATGGTCAGATATTTGAATGGCTTACAGTGATAACAGTAATGACAGCATCCAAGTTACCAGCATCCTTATTATTTAATTGTTTTTAATCAGTCAGTGACTGTTACACCGACATTTTGTTTTTAGTCGTATGACAACTTTAGAATGGAAAAATAGCTTTATGGGCTT
The DNA here is from genome assembly GCA_012295275.1 of Chrysomallon squamiferum. Lineage (NCBI taxonomy): Eukaryota > Metazoa > Mollusca > Gastropoda > Neomphalida > Peltospiridae > Chrysomallon > Chrysomallon squamiferum. Next base: position 1,491,324 of record CM022667.1, read on the forward strand.
ATTGAAATAAAGCAATGGATACTGAATTTTTTTATTTTTTTTGGTACTCTTTTCTTAACAAAACGCAACAAACCAACAAAAGATGTATGTGTTTGTATAGTATATATCAATTTGGATGACATTTTAAACAATTTTCATTTGTAATTACTATTTTCACTCCATTAAGAGTAGAATTAAACGACAACACATTTGTATTTTAATACTTTACCTTAATAAGAATTCACATTTCCACCATCATTCCGGAAAGACAAAAAAATAAAATAAATAAATTAAAAACAAACCCAATAAAACCTTCATATATTTTTTCCCGTTTGCTATCACTACCTAATTGTTTTAATCTAACTAGTCTATCAGTTCTGCTTATAGTGTTTTAAACTGACTTAAGCGATTCCCAAAATCTTCCACATTAATCCTAATGAAAGCAAATTTAAGGAGTGTCTTTAGATCCCTTGTCCGATTTGCTTAGAACCGGAAGTGTTTAGGATTTCACAGTAGAATGGTATAATAATAACCTGTAAACCATTTAAGTCGAAATTTCCAGTTGTATTTCATATATAAACTACACAGACTGCAGGGACGTTTTTTTTTTTTTTTTTTTTTTTTTACATATTATTTTTAATAATTTTGTTTATTTAATAAAGTTTCTACGTGTCAAACGATCGGAAAACTGTAGAAAAATTATCATTTCGTATGCTCGCGAAATCGTTTCGAATTTCGTAATTTCGGGTAAAAGGGATCCTTGATCTATGTAGAACCGTTTTAATTACTGCAAGTCTTATGGTAATTATTATTTGACTCCCTGGCATTATTTTGAAATACTACATGTAATAATACAGGACGTAAATAACAATATTTGCCTTTTGTTATGTAGGAGTGGCAGAAATTTTTTTTTTTTTTTGTATAGATCTTCCTAATTCAAGTTTGATTTAGAGGATACAGTTTCACATTAGATGTTGGTGTAAAGACCCATTAATATTATTAGCTAATAATGAGGCAATCAGTAACATTTTTCTGGGTTAATTTTATTAATGGTTTAAAATAAACTGAGCTTATTCCTTAACTGTACGTTTTGCTTTGTTACGTGTTTCCAAATGGGTTAAAGGTTTTTAATCAATAAAATTAAATTGCTTACACAATATACCATCCATAATACTTTTAACAGTAACTTTTGGTGACCAGATCATTTTTGTTATCACTGTATTAATGGTTAACTTTATTATGGGATGTAAATAACAACGGTCGGGTTAATATAACGTCACTTACTACGGGAAAAAAAAAAAAAAAAAAAAAAACGCCAAAAAAGTACCAAAAAAAAAAAAAAAATTAAAAAAATTAACGAACGGAAGAAATAAATGAATAAGTAATAATAGTATGACATATATAAAAATCAAATTTTAATAAATATCAGATATAATTTGTCTATCCTACTGATGTTGATATTATTATATAAAAAACAAACCAAAAAAAAAAAAAATAATAATAATAATAATAATCACAAAAAGGAAAGACAAATAGATATTTTATAAGAATAATAAGACAGAAGACAACAAACCAAATTATCATTAAACTCTGTAATTACATGAACTGAAATATAATTTGTTCAGAGAAGTCAAACTGTAAGAAATCATTAAATTTTAGAGTTAGTTTTTCTATGTAATTATAGAATTCTATCATGTCAAAACAGATTATAATAAATGTATATTTCTTTAAATTAATTAGCTCTAAGTATAAACTTGTTAAAATATTAATGTTAAGAAAACCACAAATTACAAGCTCTTGTTCATAAGAAAAGCGTGTATTTTTAATGTACATGCTATTTAGACATATGTGTTAATATTACTTGTGACAAGTACTGTGTTGCAAGCACTGCAAACCAAAGAGCCTGGCTTATTTTCAAGTGTGCATTTCTGGCAGACTCTGACACTTTCTCCCACTCCATATTCATCCAGTTCTCTTGGACTTGTCCTGCTTTTCCCACATGTACGACATATTCCGCAAGCTGAATTAGACATAGAACAAGACTGGCATATCCAGGTGTCCGATTTCTGTCGCCGCTCTGCGAATCTTTCCATCCTCGCAGTGCCACGTGCCATGAGCTCAATGTTTTCAAGATTGCTAGTGTTACTGTATGCACTGGAGTTATTTTTAGCAATTACATCGCGTCCCCTTGCAACATATACTGCAGGATTCTTTGTGGGGATATTATAACCATATTTCATATTTGAAGCTGAAGGCCGGGGAGAAACAGGCCCATTGTCACAAACAACATCTGGACAAGGCTTTGGTGGATAAGCAACAGACTGATACCCACCTGTTCTGTATCCAGACGTCTGCATGCTTTTGCCTGGATAGTCGACAGAAGGAGGAGGAAGAGTAGGATCAAGTGGACGTAAATGTCGATGCAGCTCTTCAATCCGGACCAGTGGAGGATGTTCATCCACGTCAATTCCTTCATCTGAAAGATTGTCACGTAACTGCCGAGAAGGAGCAGCATCATGTCTACTGTTTGAGTGAATGACATCCCCTCTCACTCCATCATAGTAATGTTTCCCATACCTGTTTTCAAGGCCGGATCGTACAAAGTTCCACTCCTCTGATTTTGATGTAGTGTTGAATTCTGTGCGACAGGGTGCAGCTTTCAGCTTCTGAAGACTAGCCATCATGTGGTCGTCCACAGTTCCTACTTGAAAATGTGACTGCACCTCGGTAGTGTTATCTTCATCAATGAATGGCATACCTTTTCCAATAAAACCTCCATTAGCTACAGCACCACTGTCCACTCCTCTTTCGAAGTTCAGCCCAGGATGCTGATGCTTTGACATCAACACTAAGTGTTCTCTGGGTTTCTTAGTGAAGTCCGGAACAAGGCCTTCCAGCCTGAATTTGGCAGCATCAAGCCAATCACAACCTTTGTCCTTGTTGTTCATATAGTATTCAACAATCAAATCACACTCAACAGAAGCCATGACACATTCAAATGCTACTTGCCAGTGCCAAGTCAGGGTGTTACTTTTTTTTAAGAGTTAATATGTTATTATCATTCTTTTCTTCATTAAAACCTACTAATTTAAAAATGGCTTCAGGGTTTTCTAAATATGATTTTATTCTGCACTGGAAAAATCCACAGTATGTCTGAAAAAATTAAAGATAGAAAATAAAAATATTTATATATTTGCAAATTCTCAGACCATTCATATTTTTAAAAAAAACAAAAAAAACAACATGTTTAGCTGTAAGAGCTGTTATCAGGCATTATTTTGCCTTGTAAATATTTATGTAATAATTTTATTACTTATCGAGATTATGATTATACTGCAAATATTCCAAGAATAATCATTTACAATCAGGATATAACAGTCAGGAACATTTAAAAAATGAAAAGAACTTCCTTATTACCACAGAGGGTGGGGGGGAATCCTCAAGAGTACCTTTTTATATTTGTGAAACCATATTTCATAGATTTATACTCTGCTCTTACAGATATCTAAACTACAAGACAGTTTTAACAAACAATATATATATATCTACCTAGAGATCTTTTGAAATATCAGAGATGAACTAGTTCAGACATGAACACATTCATATTTGTATAGCAATAAAAAACAAGGAAGCATTTCTTTGTTTTTTGTTAAAAATAACTGGTGAGTAATAATGTAATGAAAAAAACAAAAATTTAAAAACAAATAAATAAGTAAATGAAATACAACAAAAAAATAATAAATAAATGTGTTAATAATGATAATAAAGATCTGTTCATCCACAATATATCCAAACTATTAACTTCTAACATGTCACAAAAAGGCATAACCCCCCCACAAAAAAACACATTGAAAATAAATTTAAAAAGTTAAAAAATAAATTAATAAAAATGTAAAAACAAATTAAAAAAAAAAAAAAAAAAAAAAAAAAAATAAAGAAAAATTCAGATTTCCAACAATTTTAGGATAGTTCTATAATAGAAAATGAGTTAAATGGTGAAATGGGTCTTCTGTTTTAACTCTCTCACTCACCTTCAAACTATGGAATTCTTTTTTCCAAGGGTATCTATATAAAAGGATGAAGTATTTTTCCAGCAGACGAAAAGCCTCACTTGTTTCATTAGCAACAAATTTTTCACTTTTCACCGTACTGATGATTACATTTACAAACTGTTTATACTTATGCTGGGGCTTGTGATCAGTATTATTCAAAGCTTTTTTCAACAATTTTAAAACAGAGTTTTTTAGATCAGCCAGTGATTCATCTTCGAGGTTATCTTTATCAATGCATTTTGTATATAAATGTTCAGCTTGGTTACGTTCTTCCATTGATAGGCAGAGAATACTAAACAAGACAATAATTAAACGTTGCCAAGAAAAACCACTTTTTCAAAAACCTGCATAGGAACTTGCATGAATTAACTTAACTAGGAGAAAAAAAAAAAAGAAGTAACTAAATGTTTCAGTCATTGAGAAATATTTTGTTCTGGTGAGCTGATTTTGAAACACCTGAAAATAATAACATAAAGGAAAATTCAGTAATTTAATACAAACGTCAGGATGCAAATTAAAGGATTTAAAAGAAATTTATCTTTTACCTATTTCCAATTTCATTAAGAAGTAAGACTTTTTTAAATAGATTATTAATAACTAAAAAAAAAAAAAAAAAAAAAAAATCAGATTGAAAAACAAAAATAAACTATAAAAGAATATGTATATATTTTTTAATTCATTAAATCAAATCAAAAAAAAAAATAAAAATAATGAATTTTAGTCAGAATCTGATTATAAATCAAATCAATTACTGAGAAAATAACATTAATTAATTTACAAAAAAAAATTATCTTCAAAATTAATTAAAACAGTACACAAACCATCTGCAGTAATGTCCAGTATAATTACAATATTATTCCAGACTGTTTTCCTTATTTCATCTGAAATGAGAGGGAAAAACAAATTCATTTCATGATTATCTGAATGAGAAATGGTTTAACTCTTGAGACTAATTTAAATTCTTTCAAATTATTCAGTAACATTAAGTTCCAATATAATATAATTACTAATATATTAAAACCTGACACTTTCTAATGATTATATTCTGATATAAATTTTAATATAATAACTTTTGCATATTATATGTTTTATATAATACTGAAAACAAAAATAATCTTACAAAATAAATATTTATATATATATATAGATATAGATATATACACAGAGTAATTAGTAAAAATATAAATAAATAAATAATGTGTTGTTCCATTTGTCAAGCTGCTATTTATAACTACCACAAAATATTTAATTAACAATGAAATCATCTACATTTATTATTTTTAATTAATTATGAGTAAATAAATATGTGTTACCATTATAAATATTATTCATATGGAAACACAGTATTTAAACAAACTGGCAACTAAATTTTATCTGCATTGCTTGATAGAACAAAGTGGAATAGACACTCTTTGGCACTAAATCAAGTATGACTCATATGGGTATTTGTGGGCACTGTATGTCCACACTCATACACACACATACTTTTTATAGAATTTGTAATAGAAACACAGACATATGCACACTCATGAATCAAGACATTCAAATTTAAAATTGAACAATAAAATAACAAAAAAACAACAAGAGTAATAAAAATGTTGAAGAAAATTAATAAAGGAAAATTTCTTTATTCACAGTATACAAAATGCTGAATGTAATTTAAAAATTAAATCAGAACTGTGCACTAAGAAAAACAGTGTGTACAGGAGGCAAATAATTTTATTATGACTGCTTGTTTTTTTTTAATGGATCTCTTAAGATATTTTCCCCTGCAGATAGCTCTTCAACAACAAATAAATAAATAAATAAATATATAAATAATAATTGAAGTTCCAGTGAGATTTAGAAAAGTTTACACATGTTCAACTCAATAACCTGTAATATGTAAATTAAAAATAAAGAAATTTTTTTCATAACATTTTTCTACAAATTTACACAAATCGTTTTATATATTTTCCTGAAACACAGCCATAGATGCTAGTATTGTAAAAATTATACTGTAAACATTATTTTATTTAAAAATTAAAATATACACTGAATATTCCAAGTTACAATAATAAAAAAAATACACATAAAATAATCATCTTTACTTACTTCATAAAATTTGAACATATTGAAACTGCAAGAAAAACACTGGAAAGCCCAGTAGTCATCACAAAATATAAGCCTATACACTATAACTATAATACAGTAATCAACTTTTTAAATTGTAAGTCACGTGATTATTATTCAGGTTTTTTTTTCCTTTTCTTCTCCACTCTGTATTCTATAGAGATATCAAGAATTACATCATTTTACATTAACGGAATACTTACACTTTAATTTTTTTATTTATTTGCTTTTATCTATTTCTAAAAAATTTATTACGCCATGAACAATTAATTTAACTGCGAACTCTATTTCCAGTCTTTTTATGGGGAATACCCACATTAAATCGATTATTCTTTTAATAAAATATTTAAAACTATAATCAATGGAAAATAAATGATTATTTACATTGTTATGAATCAGTTTATCAAAACAGGTATACCTGATTTATATAATATTGCCCCTTCGTATCTTTCACTCAGTGAACATGGCCGTCGTTTAGCTATTACTGGGGATTTCCCATGGTTTTGTTAAATTCTGTCATCAAAAGAAAATCGAAAAAGGTTCAGTGTTCTCAAGAAGACTGGACAGCTTATCCGTAATAATACTGCGATCGGCAATTTTATTTAATTATAATAAGCTTTCAAATTTTTCACAGGATAACAGTTATTAACTGAAGGCCATAAGCTGCACACACACACACACACACACAACCACGCACACACACACACACACACACACACACACACAATTTATTGATTCTGGTATTTTGAATTAGTAAGTTACCTGTATAACGACAATTTTTCATGTAATTTTCGGTTATGAAAACTGAATATATAGTTGAGATTGTGGAAATCGGCAAGATCCATTTCGTTCATAGCCTCTCCTAACAATATAAAAAAGCTATTATTTTCAGTCTTTCCAGAGTCCCTTCCATAACATAAAAACAGGAATGAAAAATAAGACAAATAATTACAAATGATAGCCACTTCAGTACAGATGAAATATTCTGTCTACAACGGAAATGAACTTTTTCTGATTATTATCTCGTGAGATGTGGATAAAATATGGCGCAATTATTAGGTCTTACATGTGTATGCAACGATGGATCATGGGACCGAAAGCCCATACGGTAGGCTTGAGCTGCTGGGCTTTATAAAACAACAGCAACATATTGATGAATAAATGAACCGACATAGAGCACAGGGGATGTTCGGGCTTGTTTCATGATCCAGAATGCTACTGCAGAGGAACAGGTATCGTAATTATAATCTGGGCTGTAAACGTGGCCAAACTTTGACTGCAGCATGGAACAAAGATTAATACACCAATTAAAAAATATCTACACGTAATAATGTATGAAGTTGTTTAATTCGGGAACAAATACCAAGCATTTTTTTGTCAGTTTAAACTGTTGTTGGAATTTTTCTAAATGTTTTATATATATAATTTATTTATTTAATGAAACTTTAACGAATCGAACTCCCAAATCGTGTTTTATCTTATATATACATGAACAAAATATCGTTCAGATCCTATCTATATAAATAAGAACGAATATATATGTATATTAGCAAACAATATGTCGTATGTTAATGACGTCAATCAAATGATTACAACTTTGGTCGGAAATAGATTAAAATGTGGACCGTTTGCGGACGTATTATTCTTATTTTAAAGCCTGCGATTTTTTACCTTTTAATGTGTAATGCCACTGAAACAATTTTGGTCTTGAATCGGGCAGCTTTTCTCAGTTTGCACTATTTCGTTTTTCCACTTTCATAGATAAATCCCTCTCCAAGTGGTGCTTCATCTTTTATGTGTGTGTGTGTGTGTTAGGGTGGGTGGTTGTGGATGTGGGTGTGGGTGTGGGTGTTTGCATGTGTACCGTACAGAACCTGTTATCTGTAAACAACCTTTATTATGGGAACGTTCAAGACTGGTACGAGATCACTAACCAGTGAAACACGCAGCCTGGTTTCTGCCACAATTTGTACATGCAGAATAATTATTTTGATTAACTTGCCCGATTGTGTACCCAGATTTGCTTCAGAAATATGCGCAATTACTAAAACCCTATAGGAAATTGATGATTCTATAGCATCCAAAAATATGTTTTTATAAACATACGTACATACATACAAACTTACATTATATAGACCTACATGTATGCATAGACACATACACAAAAACGTACACACACACACACACATAAATATGTTCGTGTCTGTGTTTATGTCTGTATGCATGTATTTACCAGATGAAAGTTTATTATTTTGAAAATGAAAGATTACAAATACTGGACCATTTATCTGAAAAGCTTGGCACCAGAGATGGTCCGGATTACTGGACACAGGCTGAACATAAACTTAAAATGTAAAATAAACAATGAAAAAATAAAAAATGAAACTATAGATACAAACTGTTATACCATTTAATCCTAGTTTTATAAACAGATGAAAAGTAAATGAAGAAAAGAAAGAATATAATTTTATTTAAAAGATACAGGTACAAATTAATACACTTTATAATACATTTTTTGAAGCCGGATAAGTAGTTAGGTAACTAATAACAGTGTTTCATTAAGGCCCAGTCTAGCGTATTAATGGCCACCTAACAACGAATATAAACCCTAATTTGACAGCAGCCAATAATTACATCTTTCCACTAGAGAAATAAGCATAACACAAGTAATTTAAGGTACACGTTAATTATTGAATTATAATATAAAGGTGACTTGATGATAATACATTATACAATCGATAAAACATATATTTAAATAGTTTTGATCAATGATACGAGTAATGTCATACGGGGAACCAAGATAAAATGAGAATCTGCCAGGAGGACAGACTAAACAGTTAAAATTTTAGGTATATTAAATGTTATTGAAACGGGTTAATTGCTCATTACACCCTATCAACATAAGAATAGACAATGGCTTACCATACTCGTCCGTAAAGACAGTGTCATTCAAAAACACTGGTTCCCAGCCTGATTGCCAAGAGCCAGCACGTTTAAAACATTCGTCGTTGAAGTATAAACTGGCTACGCAATTTGAATTCCATGATATAAAAATAATAATGCGGACGTCGGAGAAATTAACATTTGTTGCGCAGTTTGAATTCCATGATATAAAAATAAACAGGCGGATATCGCAGAAAGATACATTTTTTATGCAGTCTGTGATATAAAACACTGATATTTATTAAAATAAGTTTAATAGTGGTAAAAATATATTAATATCCGATTTTAACAGAAAATGTTCTTTATGTATTCTGCCTGTAAGTGGTTTTGAACCATTTTTTTTATTCATATATCAAAGATTTTAATTTTACTTGATATTATTTTGTTTTATGTAAGTTATTTTTATTTTATACTATTTAAATTTTTTTTTTATTTGATTATTTCTATTGGGAAAAAAAAAAAAAAAAAAAAAAAAAAGAAGAAAAAAAATAGAAATAACCTCCTATATTTTCATTCCATAGTTACGTGCGTATAAAGGGGATACACTCTATTGTGTAGTTTATAGATTTTTGAATCAGATACTCATGATAATATTCTTACTCACCATTCTATTTTATATTTTGAACGCACGCTTGGGTTTAGCAGACGACCGACACTCAGTCAAATGACTCAGCGAAATAAACATATATGTTTATGGAGACAAAGGAGGTGTTGCCTTTATACCCCCATCAGGTGACACTTGATTATTCAATAATACGCAACGGCTCATTTTGTTTACTCAATTACTAGCAGGAAAAGAGTAATGTGCTTAATATTCTAAAGTTTCTTATCTTAAAGATTATACTGAGGAAATCTGTGACTTTATTAATCTAGCAGTAGATAGGGTGTGTTTGTCACGTTTGACCCCGAAATCAAAATGGCGGGAATTTTGAAAGTATTTTTGTTAATGTGTTCAATAACAAGCGTTGAACATTCGATTTTACGACACCGTAGTTCCCATGATGATATTAATCGTGAAATCGAAAATCACAGAAAAGTTGCCTCTGAAATTATTAATCTTTCTGTACACGGAAATGCAAAGAATGAATCGTACAACAGACTTGCACAATTTGTCGATAAGTTTGGATTTCGAATTGCAGGCTCAGAAAATCTGGAAAATTCCATTGACTTTCTTATTGCAGAACTTAAAGAAGACGGCTTGGAGAATGTACACGGAGAATCTGTTATGGTTCCGCACTGGGTCAGGGGTAATGAATTTGCGAAAATGATCGAACCAAGAATTCATCCATTGGCTATGCTTGGTCTTGGAGGAAGTATTGGTACTCCTCCTGAAGGAATTACCGCTGAGGCTTTGGTAGTTAGCTCGTTTGATGAGCTGAAACGACGATCTTCTGAGGCCAAAGGTAAAATAATTGTATTTAATGAACCGTGGGCTGGATCCTACTCCAAAACAGTAGCTTACAGAAGTGGCGCGGTTCAGGCCTCTGAAGCAGGAGGCGTGGCTTCGTTAATCAGAAGTATCACGCCATTTTCGATAAACAGTCCACACACGGGATCGCAGTGGTACAAATCTAATGTGACAAAAATTCCCACAGCATGCATAACTATTGAAGATGCTGAAATGATGGCTCGCATGGCAGCAAGAGGCAACAAAATTGTGATACATTTGAAAATGGACGCCAAAGCTCTCCCTGACGTAAAATCAAGGAATGTTGTCGCTGAAATCAAAGGACACAGCAAACCCGAAGAAGTTGTCGTCGTCAGTGGACATATTGATAGTTGGGACGTTGGACAAGGTGCAATGGATGATGGGTGTGGAGCATTCATATCTTGGCAGGCGTTATCACTCATTCGTCAGTTGGGACTTAGACCTAAGCGAACTTTAAGAGCAGTATTTTGGACGGCAGAAGAAGTAGGTTTGGTTGGTGCCCAGAAATATTTTAAAGACCATAAATCAGACTTGGACGACTTTGATCTTATAATGGAGTCCGATATCGGGACATTTTCTCCGCGTGGTTACAGATTTTCTGGAAATGAGAGAGCGACTGAAATCGTGAAGAGAGTTGTCGATCTTTTAACGCCGATTGGCGCTGCTAACTACACTTCTCCGGCTGATGTCAGTGACGTGCAGTTCTGGGAAAATGCTGGCGTGCCGACCGGAAGTCTGCTCGTGGATACCAGCAAGTATTTTTATTTCCACCATTCCAATGGTGATACAATGACGGTGCAGAATTCACAGGACATGGACGTAGCTTCGGCAATCTTTTCCGTTGTGGCATACGTTGTAGCCGATCTAGAAATCATGTTGCCAAGGAATAAAATGGGCATTAATAAAACTGATATACATTGGTAACAAACGGATGCTACTTAATTCTACCGATACCTGTGAGCTGATAATTGTTGATGTTCTGAATTGCTTTTTAAACATATTACTAATAATACTACTAGTATATTTCTATTATTACTTTTACTTCTGCTGTTGTACTACCAATTATTACTATCAGATTTACTATTATTCTATTACTATTTCTTCTGCATCTATTATTAATTTATTAAACGGAACAAAAAATGAACAACTTTGAAGTAAAATGTTTAACTTGACTTCCTTATAAAGAGTTGTTTTCGCTTTTCGATAGTTGATTTTTATTTCAATATTGATTATTATAATTTGTATTTGTATATAAATGAATACTAAATAAAAAAAGACTTTTGTTTTATATTTTATTCTATTTATACTAATATCGATAGTGAAATATAAGTAAATCATTATTATTTAAATTTGAATCCGTGACGTTTATACCCAAAAACAGTAATTATAATTATAATTATATGTAATTATGTGTAAGCTACAGCTTAAATTATCAGTCTGATTAATGGATCTCTGAGATTTCCATTTAACTTGTCACATGTTCTCAGCACACTTGTTAAATATTGTTTTACTACTTCTCACCATTTGAAACCTCACCATTGTTAATCTGTATGTTAATCTTTTTCTCGATGGCTATTATAATGGAGGTGATAATGTCAATAATAATAATAATAATAATAATAATAATAATAAATAATAATAAATAAATAAATAAATAAATAATAATAATAATAAAACAGAATAAAAAAAATAAAATTAAAATTATTTTAAATTAAAACAAAAAAAAAAAAAAGTTATAAATAAAACAACAAATATAAAATAATATAAAACTGAACTTTTTATTTATCTAATATTATTAGCAGATAAAATAAAATTTGAAATATCGTTGTTATAACATTATTCTTGTACCAGTAAAAAATATAAACAATTTTCGAAGTATATTATAAACAATTTTCAAGCATCTTAAGAAGGAGGCGTGGCTTCATTAATTAGAAACATTTGAAAATGGTTGCCAAAACCTCTCTTCCGTAAAATCTAGGAATGTTATCGCTGAAATAAAAGGACGCTGCAAGTCCGAAGAAGTTGTTGTCAGTGGACGGACGCTGGCAGGCATTATCACTCATTAGTCAGTTGGGACTTAGACCTAAGAGCTGTGTTTTGGATGGGCGAAGAAGAAAGTTTGGTCGGTACCCAAAACTATTTTAAAGACCATAAATCAGACTTGGACAAGTTTGACCTTGTAAACGAAAAATAAAAAATACTCGTCCAAAAAAGAATGACACGAATGTTACGAAGAACATTGTATCCAAAGAAAGAAAATGTGAAAATCACTAAATAAATTTTAAAAGTTAATAATCTATCTATCTATATCTATCTACATATATAATTACATATACTGATATAGAAAGAAAAAAGCACATAACCAAATGCAGCATCAGTAAAGATATCAGTCAAGTAAAAGCAAATGTAATAATAATAATAATAATAATAATAATAATAATAATAATAATAATAATAATAATAATAATAATAATAATAATTTATTTATTATTATAATTTTAAAATTTGTGTTATTATTATTTTCTTTCTTGAAGGACAGGGTTATCTTCTCTTGATCATTTTCCACCAATCAACATTAAGATGGTTTTGCTGCGACTCTAATGTTTTGTTTGCCAGTGGAAGGGAACATTTGTGACTCAGAATCACGCCGTATTTGACTTATTATATTGTGTTTTATTACATCTAACATTTATTTTGTACATTAGTGATTATAAAATGAGTATACTTGCTAAAATATTCGGGTCTGGGAAGAAAGGGGAAAAAACCCCAACCCCACAAGAAGGAATACAAAGACTCCGTGAAGTTGAAGATATGTTGTTGAAAAAATCGGACTTCCTGGAAAAGAAAATTCAAGCAGAAATCACCACAGCTAAGAAAAATGGCACTAAAAATAAAAGACGTATGTATTCTTTATCATATTATTTTTAATTTGAAGGGAACTATTTAAGGAATCGGTTGACAGTTCTGTTTTTTGTTAATGTTGCAATAATGAAATGATCAAAATGACACTTCTGTTAGCACACTTCAATCCCAAGTGAACGCTAAATTTTCATAAATATAACAGTCGAAATCTATTATTTCAACATATCATGAATTTTACAGGCACTAATCATTAAAAAAAAGTACAACCTTACATTATGTACATCCCATAATCAAGTTCATGAAAGCCTCTGAAATGATCCTAATTCCTAACTAAGCACGATTCTTCAACTTTTACGAGCATACACACACTCACGCACACGCATACACACACATATTCAGATTTTTGGGAGGACTAATAGTGATAAAGGTCACCATTTCAATCTATGGCAGCATCTCTGATCTTTCGATGCCAAAAAATGAAATATTCAATTTTATTTCACATTCAGATGGCCTTCAAATGAAATTGCTATTAATTAACTACTATAATTGCACTTTTGATTATGTGTATTTCCAAATTTACATACATACATATATATATATATATATATATATATATCTGGTTTTTGTTCGTTTATTTTTCATATAAAAAAACCTAAAAAAACAAAACCCAACTAATTCTTTAAAAAATATATAGGTATTAATCCTTATAAATATTTTTATTTCAGTTGCTCTGCAAGCTTTGAAACGTAAGAAGCGCCTTGAAAAACAATTACAGCAGATAGATGGTACTCTGTCTACAATTGAATTACAGCGGGAGGCTTTGGAAAATGCCAGTACAAACACAGAGGTGCTAAAGGTTATGGGAACAGCTGCCAAAGCTTTGAAAGGAGCTCACCAAAATTTGTAAGTGATTTATTTAATATTTTTTTAACAGTGCAAAAATTAAAAAAAAAATGTCTTCATTCTGTTTTCATATTGCATTTTTTATTTGTATTTATACATTAATTATTTACAGTAACAAAACATTTTTTTTTATCTGCATTCACGGTCATTGTCTGATAACATGTCATCAAAAACAAATTGTATTTAAGGCTTTGTTGTGGATGTAAATGTCTTTGTTGGTTTTTGTTTTACAGTTTCCAAATGCAAGGATATTAAGTTGTTATATACTACAACCATTTTTTTTCAAAAGATATTATTGTATTTGTTCAGAGGAGGATAAATTAACACTTATATATATATATATATAAAATCAGTAAAGGATCTCTGCTTGAAAATGCTTGTTCACAAATTTCACATTATGTATTAGTGTTACATTATTATTACATATCATAACTGTGGATCCGTGGTAAAAGATATTAGTGACAAAATATTTTGCATAACTGTCTTTGAAGTTCAATCACAAATAGATTTAGTTTTGTTATAAAAGAGGTAAATATGTATTTAATGTCATATGTATAAAAAAAACAAATACAAAAAAAACATATTATTTTCTTTTTATTGAAAAATGCTACAACACATCATCATTTTATTGTTTTGATTTTAATTTATATATCATCATTTTAATTTGTTTTAATGTTGTGTTTTTGTAGAGATGTAGACAAGGTACATGACTTAATGGATGACGTAGCAGAGCAGAATGAAATAGCTTCAGAAATATCAGATGCAATTTCTAATCCTGTTGGTTTTGGAAATGATGTCGATGAGGTAATATTTTTAATTCCGTTTCAAGAATTAGAGATATTTTAATGTTTTTGTTTTTTTTAATGATTGATTTCTTGATACACGAATTGTTTTGAAATGTTGAAAATTTATTTTTTAAGTATTATTTTTGATTTTGTTATTTCAGTATTTGAGACACACATCATGGCATTTTCAAATATATATATTTTAGTGTTTTGTCATTATTAACTTTATGATTTGAATATCAGAGACACAAGATATTACAAATTTTTTTATATAGTTTTTTTTTTTTTAAATTTTATATTTTTCAGTCTTGAGACATTTTTAAACGTAGTGACTTTTTGAAATACGATGTTCACAGAGTGTTACATTTTTACCATTTTTCTCTGTTCAGGATGACTTGTTGGCAGAACTTGAGGAATTAGAACAAGAAGAACTAGACAAACAGATGCTGGAGATTGGTGAACCCACAACAGACCAGCTACCCTCCGTACCCACTGAAGAACCTGTACCGTCTCGTATGTACCCTCCACTGTTGTTAGTTGTTGAAATACAGCTTTTGAGAGATGCATCTGTTGCATTCAAATTTGAAATAATTTCTAAGAGATTATTTTTTTCGTCTCTTTTATTCAAATTTGAAATAAACAGTTTGTCTTCTTTTTTCATTCATCTTTGGAGTACACCTCTAAAAGATTCTTTTTCTATTTTTCTATTTTTTTTCTTCATTTGTGTAATAAATCTAACATAAAAAAGAGATTTTGTTTTCAACGATAACAGAATCAATTCTGATTATTTCATTTTATTTGTGGAACCACTAAAGTGTTTATGTAAATTTATGGTTTGAATTTGTACGATACTTTAGCATATTTTAGCATATTTCAGTTAAAAAATTAAGCACTTTATCAAAAATGTGTTTCAGTAATATATTCAAAGAATACAATTTATTTATTTCTTGTATTTTTAGGTCTCACTCATTTTGCAACTTTTTGCTTTTTTGTTTATGTATTAATTCTTTAAAAGAACCTTCAGTTCTTATTACTATATTAAAGCAATGTTTTGCAAATGATTTGTCTTTGATAATGGATCTGATTATTTGTTGTTTGTTTTATTTACAGGTGCTAAACCTATCCAAGAAGATGATGATGAGATGAAAGAATTGGCTGCTTGGGCATCTTAAAACTACTGTCATGGTTTAAAATCTTTTGTAAATTTGTTTATTAACATCAGGTGTATGATTTTTGATTGGTGATTTTGTTTTTGAAAGTCTGCTAACACTGTTTCAAAAAAAAAAAAAAAAAAAAAAAAAAAAAATTAGTAAATATAAAAAAACAACAAGATTTACTCAATAAATATATTCATCACTTTATGAAAACATTTAAAAAATAAAAAAAAAACAATAGGTTTTATTTTACAACGATCTTTCTATACGTTTTCTTTATTATAAATTTTGAAAGTTGTGAGGATACAAGGTTTGAAATAAGCCCGAGGCAGTGCAGAGAGAGGATAAAAAGTGCAGGAAAGAGTCGCTCAGCTTGTTTGTGTCAGTTTGAGAAAATTCTTTGATATAAATGTACAGGCTAACACAAAATACACAAGAGATATAATGAGCATTCACATTCAGAAGATATTTCGAAAGGCTGGATATTTACTAGCATGTTTAAATTTTGATTTTTTTTCTTGATCATTTTTATGCTATTTATACTCTATGGACAGTCTACAAATCATATCTAAGGTTATGCATTGAAGGTTTATGGTCTGAGTATTGCTTAAACTTTTTGGTTTTTTTTTTTTAATTGTTACCAATACCGTTAGCTTTTTCAGATATATTGAATCATGGATAACAATAAACACTTAAATGAAAGAAAAACAAAGAACCAAATGAAATACATACATGTTCTGTAATATCTTCCTGATCTGTTTCTGCCATGGTGGTGGATTTCTGTTATAAATTGTTAAGACTAGCAGTTTGCAGTGAGCATGAATTTAATTTGAGTTTTACCTATCCTTGACCAATATTAAACTGGTTACTGTTGTTTTTTTTATTTTATTTTATTTTTTTTCAAATTACATGTGCCTCTTTTCATAATGCAAACTGAATTTAAAAAAAAGAGAAAATTAATGAAGAAGAAAATGGAGATAAAATATATATATATATATATATATATCATACATACATATATATATATATATATATATATATATATATATATATATATATTAAATTGCTTAAGTGTATCTGTAAAAATATTTTCATTTTTGTTTTACATGTGTGATGTTTGACTTGTTATCAAAATGCCATTTGTCTATACAAATTATTTTACTGCCCAAAATTCCAGTGTGTTATGCAACAAATAATATGGCTATTGAATTTTAAATTATTGTCTGAAACCACATTTTTTTAAAAACATTAATATCAAGCAATATTAATGAATTTAATGTTTTATTTTGATTTTTTAATCCATTTATAAGAGCTAATTTCTAAAACTCTATCATTAGTTAATCGTCTCAAAATGTGTAACAATTATACTGTACATTGTAAATACATCAGATATCGTGTCAGTGTGCATTATTTTGTATATAATTATTACTGTTGTTGACATGCTTAACGGTACATAGATGTGTAAATCTGTTTCTAGCACAAAAATGTAAATTTGCTCTAAACCTAGTATATAGTTAGTGATATCATGGTAAGGTATTCTGTGAAAAATTAATACTGCTTGTTATGGTCATTGAAGTAGTTTTATTATTCGAAAAAAACAAAACAAAAACAATGTCAGATAGTTCTTTTAATTTACGTTAAACCACAAAATTTTAAATAAAAGGGTACTTGTTAACATTTGCACAAATAAATTTAATTTAAAAAAAAAAAAAAAAATTATTAAAAACTTTCCAAGTGGTTTTACTTGTAATTTCTTTCTAAGTATACCCAGTTACTTTTTCTTTTAATTTATTATCATTATTGTGTATTTTTTTTAGATCACCCTTTACTTCACTTTCCTTAGGTAAATATTTCCATTTTAAAGCATTCTCACTATGTGAAAATATACAATAATCAATTATTATTATTTTTTGTGAGATGATAAACACTTTCTGTAACTGAAAATATTTCTCAACTTGAACATCATGATTACACTGTCTTTTATTTCACTTAATATTTATAATGTAAATAAAGATACATGTATTTATAATGAATGAACAATTAAACAAATTATTGTTGTTTATTTTCTTCTTTATCACCAGATGGACAATACTGTCTCAAAACTGAGTGTAAAAAAAAAAAAAAAAAAAATTTAAAAACAAACAACAACAAAAGCACATATATATATTTGGACATTACTTGTTTGTATGTGATATCCTGTTTATATCTTATACAGTGTATGATACAGCAAAAATTCACATAAGCACACTTGTAAATGTTTTTTTAAATCTCTTTGGAGATGAGTGTATTTTATACATATAATAATTACAAAATTTACAACCACTACAAAACAGGTACTGCGTAATTTATCTGGAATTGTGTGTTTATACAGGAATGTTTGTCTGACAAACTTATTTCGATTGTCATTTTGCAATTCTCAGTGTCAGTTGACAGCTGTACAAACTGACTGACTGGTTGCCATGGATACAATCACGATATTTTATTTAAAAACACTTATAGCTGATAACCCTGACACTGCAGTGAAAATCTCAGTTTCAACATACAGCCCAGAAATTATTAGTATATTAAATTACATCAGCATTTGTTTACTTAATCTATATATTCTTTTTAACACACTACTTAGCTGCTGTCAGTTATATTCTGTTTAAAGCATTGATTTGTGGTTAGTGTCTTGGTTTCAAACAACATCATTCTCAGATATGTTAATATTTATTATGTGTATCTGGTCACAATCAAAGATTATATGCTCATAAAATGAAGAATGCCTATTTTTCACATGTTTGTAACATGGCTTTTGTCTTTCCTCTCAACAAACTGATAATCTGATGAAATAATCTTGACTCCATCCTTCAGATTAGAAAGAGAATATCAGATATTCTCTCAAATCTGCGGTATCCAGAGTTCTGCACTGCTCCAAAACGGTCCCAGTCTGGTTGCCATAGTTACTGTTGTACACATGAAGATCTCAGAGTACCATGTTTAAAATGTTCTGCTGTTACTTCTCACACAGAGTATTTGGTTTCTGTTCCATCCACTGTCAAGAGGACCACTGTCCGGTTGTCTATCCAGACCAGTCTGACCAGTTTGAGTATGTTGGTCATCTGGGTCATGTGACATGGTGCTGTCGTGTACTGCCGAATACATTTCGTGTGCTGTGAGCCAATGCCAAATAATGTTGACGATGCTGTCTAAAAATGTAATAAAAGTATAATAATTAATTTACATGCAATAATGTGTATTTTGACCTCAATGTTTTTGTTTTTGTTTTTGGTGGTTTTTTTTTTTTTTATTATAAAATTGTAATATAATTTATTTTTCACTGTTTATTACTGATATAAAATGAACCTAATTTAGAACACTCTTATGATATAACTGAATCCACTTTACATGTTAAGAGACCACCTCAAAAAATCTGTTCTAAACTTAGTTATTAATCTCTGTAAAATTTGATTATTTCACATGTTTGCACATGCACACACACACACACAAAACACACACATCACATACACAAAATATACAGGCTTAGTCAGATCAGTTATTCGCTTGTGAAGAAAAGATGAATTTCAACAGACCTGCCAAAACTTGAGTTTGTTATCAATGTGTGAGAATGTTGCCAAAAACTTCCCATCCTGATTTACTGACACAGCAATCACTTGACCATGATGTGCAGAAATTGTCTGCAATGAAAAATAATGATGATTTAGATGGTGGTTCTGGTGATGATGATGATGATGTTGATAACAATTTAAAAAAAAATCAAAAAATTAAAAACTGGATAAACAAGAAGGGATGAAAACAATTATAAATGGCATATAGTCATATCTTTGGAAGACATTTTATTTTTATGTAATATTATAAAAATTTGTTAACGACACATTATTTTTCTTCTGAATATTAGTTAATAAAAAAAATAGTTATCTTTCAAAATTAAGAGAAAGGAAAAAGTGTCAGGAAGGAAAGAAATGCAATAAGAGAAACAACCTATTGTGTTTGTATGTATGTATATGCATGTAGGTGTGTGTGTGTGTGTGTGTGTGTGTGTGTGTGTGTTTGTGTATGCATGTGTGGGTGTATCTATACATGTATGTATAAGAGAGAGAGACACACTGACAGAAAAAGAAAGAAAGAAAGAAAGAGAGAGAGAGAGAGAGAGAGAGAGAGAGAGAGAGAGAGAGAGAGAGAGAGAGAGAGAGAGAGAGAGAGAGAGAGAGAGAGACAGACATACAGATAGAGATATACAGAATCTCAGATGTTTTAATTTATTACTTACCTGTGTCTTTGCATGTTGTTTCATCTCGTACAGAGCCAGACTGCCATTCTTGGCGCCAACCCAGATTCGTTTTGTCTGAGCACAAAAGGACACCATGCTGAATCTGAAACAACCAAAATGTATCAGTAAGGAAATAACGATGAACATTATCATTACACTTTGAACGTCATAATGATTTTCTAAAATATTTTTTATATTAACATCAACATTAGGTCTATTAACATTAGGCAGCAGTCAATAGATTTTGCAATGACAAATGTTAGAAAAGCCATGATAACCAAAACTACTGTTTATTTTTTAAATTATTAAGTTAGCATTAAGTCTTTTTTTTTAAGATGGACTTTCCCTTTAGTATATCAGAGATGATGTTTGGTTCGAATATAAAAGAAACAAACAGATACTTTGTGCAGGCTTGAACAACTGATCTGTAATTTGAGATGAAAGCTTTATAACTTAGCTACAACTATACACATCTACTACCAACATATATATATATATCATTCTACTATGCCTTTTACCTTGATTCTTAAAAGTTCTAAAAGTTATTAATTCTTAGTCTACAGTTCCTATATCAATAGATAATGAAGTTAAATTTAATAATTTTATGACTACAGTTCCTGTAATTGGAGAAAAGAACGTTAAATTAATTAATTCTCAGATTACAGTTTATCTTATTGGAGTTAAGGTGAGCAAGTTTAGACTATGATTCCTGTAACTTGAGATAATGAAGTGAAGATAATGGATTCTTAGATTGCTGTACCTGCATATGGCAGGGAAAAGTTCCTGTAAGCCTTTTGTCTTCAGTTGTGACATTTCTAGACAATGCATTGTCACATCCATCACCTGTAAATTTATTTAAATAATCAGAGTGTAATTACAGTAGTGATACAACAATTAATATTAAAAAAATAAAAAAATAAAAAATTAAAAAACTTTATGTATTTGAAAAATGGGTTTATAATTTAAATAAACCTTCTTTGGTTAACCGGAAACATTTTTTATTGTGGTATCTTATTTTTAATTTTCTCCAACGGCAGGGCTTTAATTACCCAAGTGAAGTTAAAAACGTATATTAATTAATTTAAAAAAAAAAAAAACGTGAATAACCAATCTTTCTGGCCATTCCCCCTACCCCTCAAAAAAAACAACAACAACATCTCTCACCTCAATTAAGAGATCAGCGACATCGTTAGGCATCTTCTCCACCAGCAGTTCTATGACGTGAAGTATCTCATACCGAGCCCGTATCAGCACAGAGTTCTGCACCTGTGCATGCTGGGCCTGAGTGTTCTGGACAAGGGCGTTGTAACGGGCCACTTCTTTGGCCATGGTGATGATGAAAGCAGGAGGCCGCGCTGTTGCTATCAGCGACAGAGAATGATGAGCAGTTCGACAAGCATCGGCTGCAGGAGTGAGCGGAAGGCCGTACGTCATTCTGTACAACATAAACACAATTTTAAAAGTTTAAAAAAAAAAATTAAATTTCTAAATTTTTATTTATACTAAAAGTGACAAATTTATTTTATATTAACTTTTAAAAAAAATTAAATTTAAAATTTTTATTTATATTGAAAGTGACAAATATATCTTATATTAACTTTAAAAAAAAAAAAAAAATTCTAAATTTTTATTTATACTAAAAGTGACAAATATATCTTATAATAACTTTAAAAAAAAAATTAAATTTCTAAATTTTTATTTATACTAAAAGTGACAAATATATCTTATAATAACTTTTAAAAAATAAAAATTTCTAAATTTTTATTTATACTAAAAGTGACAAATTTATTTTATATTAACTTTAAAAAAAAATTAAATTTCTGAATTACTGTATACACTGATGTGTTTGTTTATTGTGGTCCAGTGCTAAGATTTAACAAAGATAAGAAATGGTTATTGCCATCTAGTGACTATTAATTATGTTAAATGCAGATGATGTACAGATATTATATGAAAATATTACATGATTATGCCAGAGAATGTATTTTGACTGCTACATACTGTATTGTTTCTGTGGTGATAAGGGATAGTTTTGTTTTATTAAAAATGAATATTGTCCAGTACTGTATCAACATACTCACATATATGAACACCTATGTGTAAAAGAACACAAACCAACATTTTAAAATCTTATTCTGTGGTTATATAAGATATTTCATTACATACGTTACAGAAATAAACCTAAACAGTAATAGACACACACACACAGACACACAGACACACACACAGACACACACACAGACACACAGACAGACACAGACACACACACAGACACACAGACACAAACACACACACACACACACACACATTTCAAAGAAATAATAGAAATAAACTGTATTTGTGTTATTAAGAATCTGCACTGACGTTGGAAGCAGTCTCTCTGCATCCACAGCCAGTTCGAGGAGTCCAAGCAGTACAGATGACACATCAAGGTACGGCTCCCACACAGTGAATCCCCTCCCCAGGAGGTCAATCGCTGCCCTGCGAATAGGGGTGTGTGCTGGTAGTCGAGGGCTAGGAGGAGTGAGAAGCAGGAACGTCAATGCTTTACCTGAAACAACATTTCAATATCATTATTTTTAATTTTTAATTTTTAATTTTTGAAATTTTTGTTTTGTTTTTGTGGATAGAAAAGCCATTTATATCTGACATACAAATACAACATGATCACTGATGATTAAATATAAAATTCTCATATTAATATAGCTGCGGTGAATAGAAATTAAAAATAAAAATTTCCCAAACCTTAAATAATTAGAAAGAACTGATTGATAAATTAACAAAAAAAAAAAAAAAAAAAAAAAAAAAAAAAAAAAAAAAAAAGAAGGGAACAGAAAATAAATTAAAAAATAACAATCAAGCAAAAAGAAAGGTAAAGAAGAAAACTACATTTTGGAAGACACCATAATGTCAATGAATCAGAAAAACGGAACAGAAAAAAGCCAACTGCAAAAAACTGATCATCATTAAAGACAAAAAGTACAGCAAATCTGCATATCCACACCCAACCAGTTCAACAGCTTAATCCTGGATAATAATAAACCTTTCCCCTGCAAGCTTTCAGTGTATTACACAACCAGTTTTAATACTGGATAATAATAAACCTTTCCCCTGTAAGCTTACAGTGTATTTTCTGACAACTTACTCTGCGTAATAATAAACCTTTCTCCTGTAAGCTTACAGTGTATTTTCTGACAACTTACTCTGCGTATCCACACACAACCAGTTCAACAGCTTAATTCTGGATAATAATAAACCTTTCTCCTACAAGCTTACAGTGTATTTTCTGAGTTAGTTTATAATAATAAACCTTTTTCTCCAGTGTATTTTCTGACAGCTATCCACACCCAACCAGTTCAACTGCAAGCTTTCAGTGTATTTTCTGACAACTTACTCGTGTGTCTGGACAGAGAATAGTTGGTCAGACTGAATCCTTCCTGCACGTTCTTCTTTCCTTTTTTAACTTCTTCAGGCTTTCTTCGACTGGGCTCTATCTCGTGCCCGAACTCTGCCCCGATCACGCCCAACATCACTATTGCCGTGGCCTGGCGTCTCCGACTTTCAAACGACACTGAAACTTTGTGAGCTGGGGAATCCCCTAAAAGGTCAAAAGTAACATCAGAACATTTTATATTTCTAATCTGGATAACAGAAGAATAAATGCAGAAGGTAATGAAATAATTATTTTAAAAAAAAAAGTTTAATTAGTTAATTAAAAGTCATAAACAAATTAGCTTTTGAAAAAAAAAAAAAAAAAAAAAAAAAGAGAATATGAGAGAGCTCTAGTAATAAATTTAGTGAATGCAGTGGAGAATATATATATGAAGAAGACAAATATTTTGTTATTTATTTTTGCTAGAATGTATTTTATATTTTTATTTTTAATTTACAAGCAGTATAAATACATCAGAAGAATAAAATTGATTTTTGTTGTTTTTTGTTGTATCTTTTTAAAATAAATTTAACAATTAAAAAAAAACTAATTTTAATAAATAAAAAAGGATCTAAAATCATTTGTAATAAAAAATATAACCTTATTAATTCAATTTTAATTTTTTTTTCTTCCACAAATACCCTTAATCATGAGACTACAACTTATTCAGTTAACAACACCAAGTGATAATAAAATATTCCACATATATATATATATATATATAGATATATAACCCCCCAAAACATTAACATTAAAAATACTCATTTAAAAAATATATATAAATACCATTAATCATGATACTACATCTGTAATAACATCATGAAATAACAAAAATATTCCTCAAGTAAATATATATATATATATATATACATATACATATAACCCCCCAAAACCCTGCCACATTAACATTAAAAATAAATCATTTAAAAAAAAATATAAAAAACCCCCAATTAAACATGATACCACAACTAATGAGATACCAACATCTTGAGACATAAAAATTATTCCACAAGCTTAAAAATTAAAACAATGTCAACAACAATGTCAACAACAACAACAACAACAACACATTAACATTATAAAAAACAACTGACCAGCCAACATCTGTTCATCGTCTTCTTCGTCTTCCTCCTCTTCCTCTCTCTGTCCTGGCTGGTCACTCAGCAGACTGTGCTGAGGGTCAACGTAAGTGGGCAGCGATGGAGCCCACTCGTCAATGATTCCCTTTCTGCCCTCAGGCCCGATACGTCGCAGCTCTGCCAATAGCAGCGCTTGGGCAGCTTCACGAATCTGAAAACAAATTAAAAAAATTAAAAAAAAAAAAATTACGAAAAATTAAAGATTTGTTACATGTTGAGACAAAAATACATTGATTAAAATTATCGTATATTGATAGAAATTAAATTGTTAATAGATGATATATTGGTACAAATTATGTGTAATACAAATAACTGAGTGACAGACATACAGACAGTTACACGAATCTAATACCAAAATACAAAACATTTTTGCTAGTCTATACATATAACTAAAGATAATGAAGAAAACATTATTAAGAATCATGAAGCTTAGGCACGTAATTATATTAATTAATAAAACATTGGTTGTTTTTGCATGTGAAATATCACTTTTCATGTTCTTGATGTAAATGCAGAAAGATATCACATCATTAAAAAAAATGAAGAAGAAGAACATAAAAGATATCACTGCTGTGTATGTATCTATGCCAAATGAAAATACAGAATATGTGTGAAAGAACAAGTATCAAAATAATTTTAATCAAAGATGTATTTTCAGGTTTTTTAACACATTCTATCTATCTATATATATATATACATAAAGATGTTATTCTTGGCATTTTTATATCTTTAATGAGATTATTTTCTATTATTCTGATAATATTAAATTTAGAAACCATCTTGAACTATGTTCACAAAGCTGAAAACCGTGATTCTTACTTCCAAACATCTGTCTTGCCACCTGCGAGCCAGCATTTCCAGCTGAGGAGATTTGTAATGAGCTGCACCCACCAGCTCAGGTAACAGAACACAGTGCAACGCAGCCAGCAGACTCCAGCCTTGTTTTATCTGTGCTTGCTGCATGCCAACAGCATCCTCATCATCGCTACCTGTGTCACCGGCAGCACCCTCCGCATTTTCCGACACAACCAGACCGCGATGTCCACTGTAGATTTTATCCTTTTTTCTAAACAAGATGATTGTTATGAAGAGGTGAATTGTTAGGAAATAAACTGTGTGATGTTTGGTTTTGTTTTCTATGTTGTTGGGTTTTTTTTAAAACTAAAAATAATAATAATCACTGATTATTTTATCCATTTTCCTAGACAAGATAAATGTAATTAATGAAGTGAAGATAAATAACGAAAGGCAAACAAATACAACTTTTTTCTCCTTTTTTCCAGTAAAATGTATTTACCGATTATCCCAGACAAAATTGTAATTAATTTAACATTAATAATTCAACATTAAATATTATTTTTAATAAGAATTAGTTAAAAAACAGAACTTTTGGAGAGAACATAATTTGAAATTTCATGTATAATTGAACTGTAAACTGAAGGATAAACAAAAAATAAAAATAAAATAATAAACCACACCAAAATTCATCAATAACAAATATTAATATAATCAAAAAAAAGTGCTACAAAAAAAAAAAAAAATGTTTTTAAAAAATAAAACAAGAAAAACATGATATAAATAAAAATAAAAAAGCTTCAAGATTATTCACCTTTTAGACCGTTTCTGTTTCAAGAAGCTGGAGTGACTCATGCTCATCAAGGTGTTGGCGACTGAAATGACGCTCAACAGGTGCTGCGTTGTCACGCCACTGGAAATCTGCCAGCGAGCCTTGGCGGAGAATATCCTTGTCTCTTCTTGCAGCGTGTCGGCCATGAACTTCGAAACGGAGCTCTGAGGCGGCTCTTCGAACGGCGAGTTAGGCAACGAAGAATCGGCGTCCTCAGAAACGAACATGAGGTGCTCGACGTCGAATGGGACGCTTCCCAGTCGCTGAGCTAAAAGAGTCGGTTTGATGGGTTCACTGCTGGGTCGCCTCTCTTTCGTTCCATCTCCCGCTGAAGCCCGAGCCTGCTCTGACAGCGTTTTAGTCGTCGAGGTCTTCTTCAGTGCCGACAGTTCTTCCTGACACACCCGTTTGTGCCACCCGGGCAGCATCAGCGACATGTGACCCTGTCTGGACAGGAGTCCAAACGAAATCGGACACTGCGGCTTCAGCAGGCCGAGCTTGTTCGTGCACAGTTTATCCAGATCCGGATCGAGCCCCCAGGCGTGCAGGCAGGACATGAAGAGCTGGGCGCTCTCCTGGGTGAGGGAGTCGATGATGGCCATGCTCTCGGGCCGAGTTGCCATGGTGCTGTGGGGCTGGCTGCTCACTACTTTAGCAGTGGAACCTTTCGTACTTGGTTGAGGTGGGATGTTGATTCCAGCCATCTCCACTTTGGACTGGATTTTTTGTCCGACATTTTCGGCTTTTTCTTTAGCCTTGTTTATAAAACCTAAAAGGTAAAACGATTTGATTTAATGCAGTTAACACAAATTAAATCAAAATGATTTTTTTTTATTTTTTTTTTTTTTGATGACACAAAAAGGTAGACTGATTAACCCTGTACATTTTCAAATGCAATGTATGGGAATTAATGTAAAATTAATTATTTCTTAATTAAACACAAGAAAAGTGAATTCATTTTCAGTCATTGGGATGTCCATGATTTAAGATTTCTGACATATGATGTACAAAGGAAGCCACAGCAATGATATTACAGATAGATTAGATAAAAAATTTTAGGGGTATAATAAAGTTAATATTAGGGATTAAATATAATAATATCAACAACAAAAAAACTAAAACTGATTACCAATGAGTTTTTGTTGTGGATCATTTTCTGAATCAATGTACTTGTTCTGTTCTTCCTGGGTTCCAAGGAGTCCTCTAGCTTCCAGTTCACCAGGCGACATCAACGCATACTCTTCTGTAAGTAGTTGAACTAAAAAAAAAAAAAAAATTGTTTAATATCAGTTCAATCAATCATTGTATAATATCGATGAAAATTTCAAATTTTAGAAATAGTGATATTTAAGAAAGGAAGATATAGACATGTATTGACAAAAAAAAATCAAACATACACACATGATATTGGTTGTGAAGCATTTATATTTAATATAATACTAAGGTAAAAAAAAATATAAAAATATTTAATGGCCTGTCATTGTGTATAGGGTAGACTAATGTACTCTAAAGTTTCTTTTTGTAGGTTAAGGAAAAAACACATCAATCAGTCTTCTCAATCTCATCTCTGTATGTGATCAGATTGTGAAAAGGCAGAACAGAATTTTGCCAAAACAATAAAAATATCAATAAATAAATTTTGTTTCCTCATACTTCTACAGAAACATTTATGATTAAATTAAATTTCTCTCAGATCTTATATTTGAAAAAACTCGTACAAACTGTTATTTAAATAAAAATTCAAATTTTGACAGAATTTATTAACAGATATATGCTAACCAATCATGGCTTCTGTATCAAAGAACAGCACATGAGCATCGGGGTCCCGCAGGTTCGTGCGAACGCCCTGAATGTGCAACGGGAACCCAGTGGGTTTGATGAGGTCACTCTTACGACCCTGCGCCTGCTGCTGCTGCTGGTGCTGCTGTAGTTTCTGCTGAGCCAGGTTCTTGAATGTTGCCAGGTTTCTCCGTTTGAAAGCCTGAGCCAGAGTTATGTTGGGATTGGTGAGGCTCTCCATGGGCGTGGCGTTCTCATCACAGTTGTTTAAAATCTCCTCAGCAGTGATTCCATGAACCACACGATCTAAGTGTCCTGAAATCACATTTTAACTCTGACAGAATTTTTATACTAAAATGATGATGATATTAATAACAATTATGATGATGATGATGAAGACAAGGATAATTATAGTGAAAATTATGTTGATAATAACAATAGTAACAAAACAATAACAACAACAACAGCAATGGTAATAATAATAACAACAACAACAGCAATAGTAATAACAACAACAACAATTAAAAACAACATTATCAAGCATCAAACTTTCATTTATCATTCCATAGTTAATTATTATTAAAAACGATACTTTATAAATATCCCAGTCCAGACTGACAGCATTTAAATTCCACAACAAGCAAAGATAACATTAGGAAACTTTATTTCCAGATTCAAAATAATCACTTTCCTGATGCCTCAAGGAGAAAAAAGATAAGTGTGGCAGTAATAATGTACAGAAATTCTTTTTCCTTCTAGAAATATTTCCTTAAAATCTTACCCGTTTCCATCTGCCACACGTAGACTGTCCCATCACTGCAGCTGACCAGCATGAAATCATCGAGTGGCCTCCATCGGATGGTTTGAACGGGAAATAAGTGACGTCCTGCAAGCATGATGCACTTTCTCTCCTTCAGGCTGATGAGAGTCACTGAATGGTCGCTGGCTACAGAGCAGATTGAGTGAAGAATCCTGGTCTGAAAGTAAACAATTGTACTTTGTTAACACCTGTGTTTTCAAAATAATGGAATTTTAAAATCTGACATGGTTAAAATATCTTTAAATGATCGTTTGCTGTTAATAAGAAGAAATGTGTTTTCAAAATGAAATAAAGAATTTTTTCAAAATCTGACATGGTGAACACTTATGTTTTACTTTCTTTTAAAAATGTACTTATAAATGATCATTTGCTACTTTAGAATTATTATTCAATCTATGAGAAATGAACTTTCCCTGTATATATTAGGAAGATATTTTATTCAATACTTTCATTATTATTTCCTGCTGGAACCAGTAAGTGGGTATTTAAAATCTTTTTTAAACCTACACCTCAGTTCTGAGACACAACCAGCAAGATCCCCTTGTATTTTTAAGGAAGATATATTTAACTACATATAAAAAGAAGATATATTTAACTACATATAAAAAGAAGATATATTTAACTACATATAAAAAAAATATATATATTTAACTACACATAAAAAAAAAGATATTTAACTACACAAAAAGAAGATATATTTAACTACACATAAAAAGAATATATATTTAACTACACATAAAAATAAGATATATTTAACTACACATAAAAAGAAAAGATATTTAACTACACATAAAAATAAGATATATTTAACGACATATAAAAAGAATCGTCCAGTGCTTACATTACAGTTGCCAGGGGGAACCAGCATGTGCGTCAGCTCTCCCCCGTGCACTGTGAAGGTGTGGACTTTGCAGCCGGAGTTGATGTCCCACAGAATGACAGAGAAGTCTGCCCCACCGGACAGGAGGTGTTGGGGCTCATAGCGAGTGCTCTCGTTGAACGGGTACAGCAGACACGTCACACGGCCATCATGACCCTGAAGGATTTTAATTGGAATATCTGAAGAGAAAAAAAAGTAAAATTAAGAAATAATAGAAGAGTTAATGGAATAAATCATGCTGATATTGTATTGTTTAGAAATTGTATAAAAAGAAATAATTATAATTGAAGAATTAAAGGAATAAACTGATGATGAGTTCAATTTTTTTATTAAAACTGATTTTTGATTAGTTAATATATGCATCAGTAAATTAAGCAAATACACACATATATGCACATCTCTCTCTCTCTCTCTCTCTCTCTCTCTCTCTCTCTCTCTCTCTCTCTCTCTCACACACACACACACACACACACACACACTAATATGCATATATTTAATGCAGGTATGTGAACAACTGATTACATATCTGTTTGTGTGTTTGTGTGTGTACAAGTTTACATATTTGTGTGTACATAGATAGGTATGTGTATCTGTCTAGGTATATGATGTTTGTGTGTGTGTCTGTGTGTGTGTGTTTGTGTGTTCATGAATTTGAGGACAAGTATGTGCATATGTGAATGTGCAAACCAATGCATGCATTTGCATCACCACATGTTTTTAATCTACAAGCAAATGAATCGGTGTTGATCTGAACAACAGATCTTTATATAATCTACCGTGTGTGCCTACCTATGTCCCAACAACTCTAAGAAAGACTTACTTTTGGCAGATAAGGTCTTTGAAGTGAGCAGTTGTAACATGATGCAGTGAATTGCAGGAATAATGACGATGGTTCCGTTCTCTCTGCCACAGACAAGTTTGCCCTGAGACGGGATGTAAATGGTTGATGTGATGTGGAGAGACTGTTCTTCCTTGTCACACTGGAAGATGTAAAATTAGAAATCATGTAGATTAGAAGAAATAAGAGTTAACAAAAAATTAAAATAGTAAATAAATAAATAAATAAATAAAAAAATGGTGGGACTACTACTATTATTGCTATTGTTAATAGCAAATGAATTAAAAAATAAATAAATAATAATAATAATATTTAGAATAAT
The DNA here is from genome assembly GCA_012295275.1 of Chrysomallon squamiferum. Lineage (NCBI taxonomy): Eukaryota > Metazoa > Mollusca > Gastropoda > Neomphalida > Peltospiridae > Chrysomallon > Chrysomallon squamiferum. The sequence goes on from CM022667.1 coordinate 1,522,651, forward strand.
AATGATATTACTGCTCCTGCTACTACTTCTACTAAAAGCAATAAATAAATAAATAAATAATAAAAAAAATATATAGTATGAATATTTAGAGTTATCAACTTTTCCATCCAAATGTTTCCAGTTCTAAACTTTAAAAAATATATATAAGAATTAAACTAATTTCCAGACATTATTGACCAATATAATTATATGATATTTTAAAACTGAGATTAGAAAAATACTAAAAAGAAATCAAACATTGTTTTTAGATTTTTATATAAATACTAATAATGGAAATATAATAAGACACGTATGATATTAAAATTCAATAACTCAATTTAAAAAAAATAAAATTTGTAATGAAAAAATAAAAATCTTATACAGTAAAATGTTTTTCATGTTAAATAAATGTCAGTGATGGGAAACATATTGCACATAGGAAATGGGAAATATATAGAATTTGTAAAAAAAAAAATGTAACAAACTATTTTATTACCACTCCATCAAGTACCCCAGCGGGACTTCGGTACATACAGTTCCAAACATCCTGAAGTGTAGTCTTGCATTTTGGTGACAAAGCTATAACACAAAATATAATTAAAAAAATAATAATAATAAAATAAAATATAAAAAATTGTGGAGATGAAATGAAGGTTATACCAGTTTTCTTCAATACTTCTTTACAATGACATAAAACTTAACAGTAATAATAGATGAACACACACACACATGCACACACACACACACTCGTTTTAAACATAGCAAACACTCAGCCCTACATTTTGGATGCTGACTATTCAGCTTTATACTGAAACTTATTTTAATCACGTAACTTGTTTCTCTTGTAATAATGGCAAGTGTTAGGGACTTCTGTTACAGACCTCTGATCTCCTCCTCAAATATGTATATTATTATCTTTCACATTTATCAGTTTTATTAATTTAAAACCATAATACATAACAACAATGTCAATTAAAAACAAATTAATGTTTTGTTTAGTGTATGAGAAAAAAAGAGGAAAAAACTCCACACACACATATATATATGTATTATTAATATTATAATTTTTTTGCTACATTTATTTTGCAAGTATTTAACAGAAAAATACAACAATAAAAAAAAAATAAAACTAACCTGGTAATCTGTCGAAACTTTCTTGTCGCACCAATGTCATCTGCCTCTCTGACACGTCAGGAAGTTTCCAGATGACAACCCTCCCCTCCGAGTCACCCCGCAGTAACAGCTTCTGGGGTTTCTCCTCGTTGCTGCAGAAGTAGACCATCGCTGGCGAACAAACAAGTGACTGGAAGATACGATAATTCAATATTTATAAATATTGTTTGAGAATTAATCACAGATGTAAGATGTATACACTATGATTCTTAAATCTGCCATGTTGAAATTAATAAATATTTAATCCTTTCAAGTTCGAAAGTTTGGCACAACACATACTTTCCAGATCTTGGTAATTTAGGAAAATTACCTATTTTTACACCTACTTCATAAATAACACAAAAAAATTGATGCACTATAGTATTTCCTGAACATGGCCATATAGCAAGTGAAATATTACTAAAGCTGACATGTTATGTCATGATATCTTGTCAATATATATATGTATACTTTAAGATAAAGAATGATAAAGTTACCTGTTCAGAATAGAGGTTTAGAATGTAGTATGCATGTGGTGAGGTTGGTTGATGATGTTGATGATAATCTGGGCTTTCTGCATTAGCACTAAAAAATTAAAAAATAATAGTAATTATAATGATGATGATGATGATAATAAAAATATTAATTTATAAAATGATTAACAAAATTTGCATGTGACATGTATATAATTTATTAATTAATGTAATGTGTTATATAATTTTTTAAATTAAATTGTGATCAGAAATGATGCAAAGGTTAAGAACAAAATGAAAACAAAATAAATACATAATCATAATATAATAAAAAAATGATTTTTGTTCTGTTTGAATGATTTTTCCTTTATATGTGTAATTATATATAAAACAAGAATTGTAGCTTATAGTACATAATTTTCTGATGTGCATCTTATCAAGACAATGTAAATTTAAATGTAAGAAATAGAAAATATTGTCCAGAGCAGTAAATATAACAAAATAATATTTGAAGCAAAGCAGCAATACACAGATCTTTCAAGCAAAATTAATTACAAACAAAACTAGTTCATGCATGCAAACATTTGAGTCTTGAGAATGAAATTTCTTTTAAAAAAATAAACTAAAGAAAAGGCTATTTTGGTTCTAACATTTTTTTTTTAATTAAAATAAGTACTATTTTCAAATGAAACTGGAACTTTTAGTTAACAATAATCATTAAAATGTAGATAATAAAAAAATATATTCTCTGTTGAATCATATAAAACGCATGGGTTTATTATATTCGTAACTGAATATATCATATTTCCTCACTTATAACAGCATAAAATTATAGGTAAGGTGCCCATGCAAGCCATAGTGTCTTTGTTAGTTAAACAAATTTGTTCAAGTCATAATAACCAGATATTTCTCAGACTTTGCTCATATTAAATTTAATGCACTCATACTGCAGAACAAACAAACAAACAAGCAAAACAAAAAATCCAAAAATAATTTTACTTTCCCTCTGTTTTATGTAAACCATGGGTTTATTAAACAGATATTAAATAAATAAATAAATAATTTATGTATGATCTATGTATTTATTTTATATAGGTACTGAATATGATTATGATTAACTGTCACTCAACAGTTAAACCAGAAATTAAACGTCTCAGTAAAGCAACAGACCTCTAAGGCAGAAATCTACACATTACTGGTTTTCAGCAAGGGAGGTAACTATAATTAAATGAGAGCAGAGCAGAAGGATGTTGAGAATAAAATAATAAAATGAGCCTATAACTAGCCAATGCAGTAGCACATGTAGCATGTTCTTGTCCAAGTATAAATTATCAATTACTTTTGATTATAGATAGGTAATAATTATTTTTGAGTAAAATATAACAAATTAAACTATCAAAAAAATGGAGTAAAATAAATAAATAAATAAATAAATAAATAAATAAATAAATAAATAATAATAATAATAATAATAATAATAATAATAATAATAATAATAAAATAATAAATAATAATAATAATAATAATAATAATAATAATCTCAGTTTAAATAATTTCAAAAAAATTAAAAAATTAAAATTTGGCTAACCAGAACCAATTAAACCACAATAAAAAACACAACATTTAAAACATGTATTTAACAAATAATTTTTAATTATTCATAAAATACAAAAATATCTTAACCATCTTTAACATGTGGGAGATTCACATTATTTTAAAATGTGAAATTATTTTAACCATTATTTAACTCGCAATTCACATATATAAAAATACTAAATTACTGAAGCCATTGCGCATGGATTTTACATCGTAACAAATCAAGTATTGTAACTTACACGTTCACAATATAGCGAATGATGTACCAGTTACTTACGTGGAACTAGACGAAGAGGATCTAGATCTGGTCCTTTGGGAAGTGAGCAAAATGTAAATTATTAATGAAAGTGCTGTGTGTAAAGTGGATGGTTTTGAAGATAAAGTTTATTATGAGACTGACAGCATTTTTGTTTGAAAAAGGGTGATGCCCCAACTTAAAGAGAAATTGACTTTTTATTATTATTTATTTTATTTTTTGGGATGATTTCATGAGAATTTGCTTTTATTATATATTCATTTGAAATATATATTTATTATTATTATTATTTCTCTTATTTTTTTTTATTTTTTTAAAATATTTTTTTTTTAATAAATGTAATATTCTTCGAATAAGGATTAAAAATAAGAAGTGTTATGAACAGATTAATAATAATAATAATAAAAATATCATTATTATAAAACTAGAAAAATGGTTGTTGTCACACAAAACATTTGGTAATGTTTTACATATAAAGAAAGATTTTCACTATGTAATAAATAAAATAAAATAAAATAAAATAAAACAAAACAAAACAAAATAAAATCACCAAACAAAAAAACAAAATAAATAAAAAATTTAAGTTAAAACTAGTCATTTTTATTTCTACAGTAAAGATGCTCTATATGGATGTATTCCTAAAACCAAAAATGTAAAGAGAAATATATTTAGAACAGTAGTCTGGTAAATGTAAGAAAATTAATTGTTCACAAATGAAATGTTACAGAAACAACAGAAAATAAAATAATAATAAAGTAAAAAATAAGAAATATATGGTCAAAATAAATTTGAAAATTACTTAAGAAAGAAAGACAGGAAAATAAGAATAAAAACAGCTATAAAAAAAACACACAAAAAAACCCAATAAAAAAACAATATATATATATATATTCAGTATATTTTATTACATACATTTATTTTTATTATTATTTTTTAAAAATTTATTCATATCCAAATTACAAATTAAGTGTTGAAAAGAAAGGAATTGTTAAAACCAACTGAAAAAATTGAAATAATAAAAAAAAAAAAAAAAAAAAAAAACTGAACTATATCCATGCTATATTTATTCAACAAAAGGTCACAGTAGCCTTCAGAAAAAAAAAAAAAAAAAAAAAATATTTTTTTATTTTTAAAAATAATGATAAAAAATTGCTAATACTAAACTGATATATTTAACTGGGCTATATAAATTTTCACCTGGTCTCTAAGTAAATGATGCAACAGAAGACAAACTATTAAGAGGATATCAAAACAACTGAAAGACACATGAACACATAAAACAGAAACCTTACCTTGACACAGCTTTTCCTTTTAGAAGACTAAATCAAATATATATATATTCCTCCAATTAACAGACCAGTCAGTACTTAAACAAATACAACACCCGCCAGAGTCCTTTCATTTTTTTTATTTTTCTACATTTTAGTATCTATGTTACTTTTCTACTGAGACTGTTATAAACTCTAAAATCAGCAGAAACATTCTATCAGTTTATTTTTTGTTTTTTATATTTTTCTTTATGTTAATATCTGACTTAATTTTCTACAGAGACTGTTTAAATTCTAAAATCAGCAGAAACTCATGTTTTTATATAGTTTTTTATATTGTTATGCATACCAGTATTTAAAAATGTTTTCTCCTAAGACCCATTATAAACTCTAAATGCGGTTAATTTTGAATTCTTTCATTTCTGATATTTTTCTGCATGTTAATATTTAAATATGTATTTCATAGAGACCAAATTAAATTATAAAATTAGTTAAACACAACACCATCTTGAATTTTTCATTTCTGATGTTAATATTTAAATCTGTGTTTTACTGAAATCATTATAAACTTTAAAAGTAGCAAAAACTGCTATTACCAAAAAATGATAATTGATAAGAATCATGTCTTTGTAAATGATGTATTCATGATAGTTTTTAAAATTATGTATTTTTATAGGTATGCAAAAATTTGTAAATTTTTTGTTAAATTTATAGGACACTTTTTTGTTTTTAATCTTCTTCTTCACTCTCACTCTTTTTTTTTTTTTTTTTTTAACATATTCTCATTCTTGTGACTGTTTCTAAATTAATTTTAATAATTGTCATGGTTTTAAAATTTGGTGAGTATATCTTGCAACTCCTATCAGGTCTTACAGATGCCATGAAAAATTGTTTTGTTTTTATTTTTTGTAGAGCTGATATCTGTTGATTGTAACAATAAATAAGTTTATTTTTTTTTTCTGACATAATGAAAATTTTCTTTATGAACTTTCTAAGAAATTAATTAACTTATTTTTGGCTATACAAGGTCTGTCACTTTAACTGATGAAGTAAATTGTAATCTTCCGTTCATTTTGTCTGAAGTTATTTAATACCATTTAAAATAGGTTTTAACTAACAAAAATTTAATGTAGTTTCGAACAAACTAAACATTGTGGTTTTGAAATATAAAAAAAAAAAATTAAAAATTAAAAATTAAATAAAAATAAAAATAATTAAAAATAAATAAATAAATGGATGATATTTTAGTAAGCTGAGTAGGTGCCTGCTTGAGAAAAGTGATTCAAAATTTTGAAAATAACAGTATTTGTAAAAAGTAAATTAAAAATAATTAAAAAAAAGAAAGAAAAAAAAAAAACACTTTTTTTTATTAAATGACATATATAAAACTTGTATTAAATAACTCCAAATTTAAGCCTTGGCATCAGCATAAACAAAGTTAATATATATTAACAATATCAGAAAATTAGTTGAAAAAATGTATTAACAAGAAAATTATAATCATGCTCAAAAAGTTTTAAATCTCACTTGGTAGGAAGTTTATACAGGTAGCCTTTTCCATCACTGCTCCAAACGATGACGCGATCAACACTGATGAAGTCACCACCAGCCCATCGTTCACCACATCGATTAGATTCTGAACAAAGCAGTGAAAAATCACCTGCATCATAAATCTGAAAAAAAAAAATAATAAAAACAATAAAACACTAATATATGTAAGTATGAGTAAAAAGTAAGAAAATATAATCTCTTAATTTTAAACATATTTGAAAAAATAATAATAAAAAATAATTAAAAATAAAAAAAATAAAAAATAGTTAAAAATTAATTTAAAAATAAATAAAATAGAATAATTAATTTTAAATAATAATAATAATATATACATATATATGTAAAGCAAAATTAAAAATAATTCAAAACTAAAATAAAATTAATTAAATTAAAGACATTAATGAGTTTCTTAAATCATGAGGGAGTTCAATTTACAAGCAATAATTTCAGTTAGAATTAACAGCAGATTAAATTAACAAGCGATATTCACTTTACTTGTATATTCTGTTTTGTTTATAGCAACACAGTAAAATATCAGATGTTTAGAGAAAAAAAAAAAAATAATAAAACATTATTATCATAAATTACACATTTGAATATTCAGATACTGGGCCTTTGATTTGTTTTGAAATCATAGGTTCATATTCCATCAATATTTTTAATGTTATAAAAATCCAAACTTAGTATAGATAAATCATTAATTAAAAAAAAAAAAAATAAATAAAATAAATAAAAAAAAAAATAAAAAAAAAATAAATAAAAAATAAAAAAAAAAAAATAAAAATAAAATAAAATAAAATAAAATAAAATAAAATAAACTGTGAGGAACATGTTAGTATTCATCATATTTATATTATAACTTACAAATTTGTTTCACTATCTAAATAAAGCACCTGTTAATTCTTTATTAATAAAAGCTATAACCTGAAGCATTAGGACACTTGATCATGTACAACTTGTTAGTGGCGTTATATCTGTTATGTGATAATATTGTTAAAATAATATCAATACTATATAAATAATATAGTATTAATATTACATCTGTTAGTTATCTTTCTTTCTTTTTTTCACTGATACATGGTTCTGTGTAGACATAAATGAAAATTTCATTAAACATTCTATTAATTTGTTTGATATAAAAGAAAACATTATTTTTATTATATTTGGCTATTCTCTATCTTTAAAATGATATTAGAACTATGGTTTGTCATTACAGATATTTAATTTCAGTACAATGAATGTTGTATAAGGTTACATACTTGATAAACTGCAAGGAAAACAGAACTAAAAAGTATGAAATGTTCATGCGCTTTTCACTACACATTCTGGCAGAGGCAAAATAAATTAGTTGTCCACTAGATTATCAGTTTTTGTTTTGTTATGCAAAGAGCATTCAAAATTATTCACACGAATATTTGTTAAATAAATGAATAAAAATAAAATAAATAAAAAAATAAATAAAAAAAATAAAAAATAAAAAAAAAAAAATAAAAAATAAAAATAAAATAAAATAAAATAAAATAAAATAAAATAAAATAAAATAAAATAAAAGAGATTTCGGTAATAAATAAAAAAGACAGTGTCAAGAACCTAGAGATTTCAAAACCAGGTTAATTAATCAAAAATGTATACCGAACAGAAAACATTTTTTTTTTTTTTAAATTATTATTTAAATAAATATATTTATAAATTCTGGCATTTTTATTCATTCATTTGCACACTTAGGCATTTCCATACATGCAGTTGTGAAGAAGTACTTTTTGTAAGATTTTATATACACGTATATAGGCCAAGTTTAAACTAGCAGCTCTAACATTTCTAAAAAAAAAATAATAATAAAAATAAAAATAAAATAAAAAGTGTTAAAATATAAAGTAAAAAACTAGTTGAGTCTACTTGTTAGACAAGGAGCATACTGAAACAAAGAAGTAGGTAAATACTGATAGCTAATAACACGAATAGGGTTGATGCAAAATGCTACAGGCAGCTATGTCAGTGACGTGGGTGAATTCTCGTTTCATTTCTAATATATATATATATATATATATACATATATATATATATATAGAGAGATTTATATTACAATAAAGTTTTGATAACTCAAACTTGCAAAACAGTTATTTGTTTTGTGGGCAGATTTTGTGCTAAATGTAAAATATTTTAAAATTTAAAATAATTTAAAAATGATTTTGTAAACAAATTGTTTCTAAAGTAAAAAAAAAAAACAGAAAAATATATATTATTGATTTTTATAATATACCTTCATATCTTTAGGCTGGATGATTTTCATTCAAATAAAATTTAATGAACTAAAGCTTCTTTTTTTTTTATAGTATCTAAACTTTAGTTCTTTTGTTTTTTTTTTTAAACTAAGATAAAACAAATTATTAAACAAATTCAGATAATCTTTGAAAAATGTAACAAATAATATCATGATTTTCCAAACGTATTTTGAAAACCATTATTTTAATATTACTTCTTTTTTTACAATTTAGTTTTACATCTGTTAAAATAATGATGGAAGAATTTGGATTAAAGGAAAACACTCAACTGAAAGAAACGAGAACACATCGTCACAACAATCTTACCCGATTTTCCACGCCTCCAGACGTTCTCGTATGAGGTTCAAAATTATAAACCTTTAAATCAACAGAACATCTTAAAACTAGCATTTATAAAACAGATGGGGGTAGGGTGTGGGTCTAGATCTGGTCTTATTATTAATCTTAATGCATAATTATATTCAAGAGGGATTATAACAGAATCATCTTTCATTGAAACTTTCCATGGTTGTATAAAAATAATGCATCATGTTTGGACTTTCTATGTGGATATTTTTCAAAGTTAAAATTATTTGAAATAGGATTGTTAAACAGTAATAATTATCCAAACAAACTGAGTGTTTTTTTTTTAAAAAGAATAACTAAATATCTATATAGTATATATACATACATGTCTATAAAATTAAGAAATGTAATTTTTTTTAAAGACTTAACATGTTGAAGAAAACCAATAAATTTTAAAAAAAACATGCAAAAACTCAAAAATTATATTTATATTAATATTGTCATGTATAATTTTAAAATAAATTTATTTGATTTTTACTTCATAAATTAAGCATTTTAAATGTAAACTGAAGTCAGTAACAAATTAATTTTATGTATATATTTTTAAGAAGTATTCTTGATTTTATTAGAAATAAAGCTGAATTAAAAGTGATAATTTAATATATACTATGATAGCAAAAACTTAAAAATAATTGACAGAATTAATTTAGAAATTCTAATTTATAAAGTTAAACAAAAACCTACCTAAAGAAAAAAAATCTAAATTCCCAAGAAAATGTTAAATTTAAAAAACAAAGAGCAAATTTAAAATCTAATAAAGAAAAATGATTATATTCAAAACTTTAAAGTTTGACCATAGTTATTAGTATTTTTAAACCTAAAGATATTTTAATATCTATGTATCGTCATTTGTTAATGTTTAATTGTAACAAATTTAAATTCCACTTAAAATTATTAATCAGAAAAGTTTTAATATTTTATTTCTTTTAATATTCAACTACATCTGTTATAATTTTAATGATCAGTAGATTATTTAATAGATAAGCACATTTTGTGAACACTCATATTACCTCAAGAATAAATATAAATGCAATTATCAAAATAAAATTCTGAAGGAAATGATGCTCAAGAGAATATTTTCTTAAAGAAAAATGCTTATAAAGAAATAAATACAGTAAATAAAATGGTCTGTAAAGTAAAAAAACAATAATTATAACAGGCACTAAAATAAAAAATAAAGAAATAAAACAATGAAATGCTCACAAAGATAATACTCGTAAGAAAAGTATTTAAATAACAAGTAAGGTAAGGGTATATATATAGAAAAACGTAGCCAAATAAAGAATGATGATAATAATAAACAAAATGAAATTACCTGCCAGTACTTGGAACAAACAATAAGAACTGTTCTCTGGTTGTATGAGCAGCAGGTCAATGTTTGAGCATTGAGGCAACGAATCTGTTTCGACTCATCTTCAAAAACAAACTTTGGCTGGAAAAGGAATATTATTAGAAGTAGCAGCAGCAAAAGTAATAAAGTAATCACAATAGTAATAATAATAATAATGGTAATAAAAGATACTAATATTAAAAAATAATAATGTCTGAGCATTAAGACAACACATCTGTTTCGATACATCTTCAAACAAGCTTTGGCTAGAGAAGGAATAATAATAATGATAATGACAATGACATGATGATGATGATGATGATGATGATAATAATAATCCTAAATCTAATAATTATTAAAATTAAATGTAATTAAAATAATAATAATAACAAAAACGAAAACAATAATAATAAAACTAACAATAATAATATTAATATTAATAATAATTATAATAATAACAGCAACAATAAAATAATAGTAACAGCAGCAGTAGTAACAGTAGCCCTAGTAATAATAATAATAATAATAATAATAATAATAATAATAATAATAACAACAAAGCCTTTAAATATAATAATACAAATATAACAAGAATCATTATGTTAATAATAATAAAAAATAATTAGTAGCAATGACAGTAAAAATGAAACAACACTTATTAAATTTCTTAACAGTTTTTAAATCTTAAATGGAATCTCAATTCTAAGCTAAAGCAGTGACCTCATTTCATCAGGTTTTGTAGGTTATAAACAATCACAAATTGTCAAGAAATGTTGCAAGTAAAATGTATTTAAATAGCTGATTAAAACTTGTTTTGTCCTGTTGCTAATGACTGATCATTTTGTTGAGATTTTTGGGTTGTTGTTTTTTTGGACATAGTGGTAAATAAATATTGTGGTCAGAGATGAAATTTGTTGTCATATTACAGACAACAATTGGTTACCATTGAGAACCACAGATGCAAAATGTAATATTATATACATTATACAATTTTGGATTGCTTTCTTGTCTAAACTGTTCGAGCCTAATATTTTATTAACGAGGTTAAGCAGGTTAAAAATCATCAAAATATATATTTTATTATGTTTTCCAGGGATGCTAAAATCCATCAAAATAACTTGCTTCGAATTTATTATTTGTACCTTGGGTTCAGAGGACAAAGTCCAAACTTTGACAGTTCCTGAATTCGATACAGCCAAAACAACATCATCAAAAGAACCTTTAAAAGAAAGTATTGAAAATAAATTACTATAAATATCTGACAAATCTATTTGTGATTTTTTTAATTTAGAAACTGAGTAACTGTTTGTAAGCAGTAAGTGTGTGTATACTGTATGCATAAATATATATATATATGTGTGTGTGTGTGTGTGTGTGTGTGTGTGTGCGTGCGTGTGTTGTGTGCATGTGTGTGCATTTATGTGTGTAAGTAACTAACATCTTCCATGTTTTTCAGGATTCCACATTTCCTGTTCATGCAAATTAAATCTCATATAAACAAAACATTTGCAACTTCTGTTATTATCATCTAAAACAAATCATAATCATATTCATTTCTTAAATAACCAACTAACTATATAACTAATGCAAATGAAAGTGAGTAAATAAAAAAATTAATACCATCTTTCTTCACAGGTCTAAGGACACAAAATGCACTGATCCAGTCTGGGACTACTTTTGAACATAAACTGAAGAGGATCTCAAAGCTGAATGGATCAATGACGTGGATCTCTGGATAATATCCACTGCATACTAGACGAAGTTCTTTGGAGGATTGGAATTTGTATGCCTGGAAAAGAAAATATTAACTATAATTCAGAATCATCACATAAAAAAAAAGAAGATAAAAGAGACCCATAGATTGGTCCAAAAAATAAAAATTAATTTAATTTAAAAAGAAATAAATAAACAAATAAAAAAAAACCCCAATCTTTACGAAATGATAGTTTTGTTCTGTTTCTGAATGAAAATAATACATGTATATAACACTGTCTGTAATAAAAAAAATGACATCCCTCAAATGAAACATATTTAACTTTGAAAATATATATATAATAAAGATAAGCAGAAACATAAAAGAAAAAAATAATTATAAATAATTCTTTCTGAGAGTTTGATAATGGATAAAGATGCTGAATCTGTTCCCACTTTTCCATTTACAAAACAAATTGTTATCTCATTATTTAACATGTTTAGCCATACTTTCTTGTTAAAACGTATGTATACGTACTATGATATCTGTGTGAACCATGGACATTTTGGTGTTTTCTATGCAGCGTCCATCACTGATATCCCACAGGCACATCTCACTAAAATAACAGGTTGTAATAAAGAAATATAAATAATTAGTAAAAACGTCTGTGTAAAATATATGCAACTGATTTTTTTTTTTTTTACCCTCTATGACATATATTTTTATTATTTGTTATATCAAAATATATATCACCGGGTTCGTTTTTCTTAATAGAGTGATGCATGTTTTTGATATTCATTATAACAAAAAAATATATATCAAATTATGTTCCCTTTGTAGAATAACACATGCCTTCTTTTTCCCTTACTGACAAATAACAAAATATTTCTGGACATAAATGATTCATTTAGAATGATCTGCAAAGTACATACAAACAAATTATCCATTATAATAAATAACAAAATAATCCTGGCCATACACAATTCATTTAGAATTCATCTGCAACTTACATACAGACAAATGATTTTCATGTAAGTAAATAATTAATATGAGGAATGTAGAAACACACGGACAGTTTAGAAAAACATTTTAATATGAGGTTAGAGTTGTCTATATTATGTATATTTATTTAGTGTTGCTTACCCATTTTCTGAGGCACTGACAACATACTGCTCATCTGGTTCTTTACTTCCTGGCGCAAGACAGCTGATTGCTGTTGTGTGGCCAAACAACATACTCCTTGGAAATAACTAAAACAAATATATTAACAATTAAGAACAAGCAAACATTATTTTATTAGATTATGTAGTTATTTCAATGAATTATCATCCTATTATTTTTAGGAAATTATTTATAAATGATTAAAACTACTTTTTGGGGGTGTATTTTGTAGCTGAGGATCTCAGGTCTCATGAAATTAATTTAAGAGTGATATAAACAAAATATCACTATAAAATGCAGACACACAGACATCCATTTCTTAATACATTTATAAATTTAGATATATCATTTACTTCTTGTGTTAGATCTAATTATACAAAAAATATTTCTCTATCTTTATAATGGAGTGAAATATACATTAGTCCCTAAGAACAGAGTATTTTGACATTAGTATTCTCAAATAAACATTAATTACTATCTCACAAGATGTTATAAAGTATAAATTTGTTTCACTATTTACTAAGCAAATGCTCTGTGATTTGTTAACATGTAGAAAATGTATTTGTTTGAAGAATGGCAATTTGGGAATGGATACACAGTATTAGAGTGAAGACTCAAATAAACAATAATTTACTAAGCAGATCATTTTGCAGTTTGTTATCAAATAGTTATTTATTTGTTTGAGAATGGTAATTTTGGGGATATCCAACAATATGAAGATAATTCACAGTCAAATAAACAACTATGTGGAATGATTTACTGAGTGGACGAACCTGCCAATTGTCAGTAATGTCCCAAATGCAGATCTGTCCATCATTGGACCCAGTCACAATGTTCTTCATATCTGAAGTCATCAGGATAGCAGATATGCAATGGGTTGGCGCATGGCGACCCCAAAGCACCATTGGAACAACAAGGCTGCTTCCTGAAGACATTTCAGAATCTTCTGAAAAATGAACACAATTATAATTACATCGGTGACACACGATGACACACACACACACATACACACACAGTGACACAAAACAATCCTATTGGATTATTGTCTGAATCGAATATCACATAATATGCATCATCATACGATGTAATATGTCATCCGATTTCGACAAGTTACAGAAAATATTTCTAATTAGGTTTACAACTGCACACTTTATTAGATCTACTTATAAACTATGATATTATAATAAAATGAAATGTGCAAGAAAAAAATGAAGCAAGTAAAGAATACAGAATTAAGCTTACAAACAAGATTAAACATTGACAAATAATGAAATATTGTGTGCATCACACAAGTGACACATGAATTTATTTTAAATAATTTGAAAAAAAAAATGGAATGCAGCTTAATATATTTGCACTATTAATTATAATAGTTTTAAAGATAAATATCAATACCTGAAATGCAAAGCTTGAAAAACTTTTACTTAAAAAATAATCAAGACGATTTCAGAAATAAATAAATTATCATGACATTTATTTTTCCACTTCCTACAAGTCCAAGGACAACCTTACCGGAAGACATTACCCAATTAAGCAATAATATAGTACCTATAGAGAATGATTTTACGCTTAAACCATGAATAGTAATTAGATAATTTAATGCAGAAATCAGTGCACAAAGTTCATATTTTTTTAAAATATATTTTTCATATATCTGATTTAAACAAAGAAAGACTGCGCATTAATGTGATGTACTGTCAACGTTATAACTAAAGGGAGGTCACCTAATTATCTACCTGTCAGAAATACTATCATGGTTTTGATAAGCGTCCTTCACAACGCGTTTTGAATAACGGTGGGAGGGATCGAATGCGTGTTTAAAATTATCTTAAATAGTTATATCAACTTTAGTAGTTATGCTCGTAATATATTCGAATCGTATCCAACAGAGCTCTTATTTAAACTGAATAAAATAAAATAGATCTGCCATCTAGTAAATGCGATATTGATAATGATACTTGACAGCCATTAACCCGAAGATGACTAACTCTCCTAGCATTACATTTTCTATAATCGTAAAAACTATTTGCATGATTTTTACTGAACTTGGACACTTGATAAAACACTAAAGTACACAAAATTATTATTTCAGTCCTTCTTCAGATGATGTTATTGTGAAGTTCTGCTTCAAAACCAAAATATCATTTAAGCACATGCATGGATGCAAAACAAAATGAAAACAAATACCATTTCAGTTAACAATTTATTGGAAACATTACTAAAGAGGTCTACTGATTCACAATAGCCAATAACAGTTTAAAAACCCAACATAGTTAAAAAAAAGAAAAAGACAACCAACATACATTTAGCAAAATAAACATTTATAATATACATTTATTTAACAGATATGTTTGAATCTTGTAATTTAATTGAATTACCCTTCATAATTTACAGTGTATATTTTTTTGAATGCCTTTTTTCATATATTTGTTATTTATGAAAATTAATAATTTGTAATAAATTTCAAGCAGTATTTGTCTTCGGTATTTAATTAGATAATTAAATACAGTAATGTCTGTTTGTATGCAATTCTTGGGTTATACCACTTGGAACAAATTCTTCAAGAAATAATTTATAATTTATGTATGTACATTCTCATCAATTCTCTTTAAATTACACAAAGTATATGATAATATTATTTTGAAACTTCTGAATTTTTGTTTAGATGTATGTGTACATAACATAAATAACATACTAATAAACCTACTGAACTGTTGTTTTTTCCTTCAAAAAGCCCACAGACAAATAAATATTATTGGTCCTAATAATTAATCCAACTGCATATAATACCAAATGATAATATAAATTTACACTGTCATTACAAAAACATATGTATACTAATAATTATATACATTTTATTAAGGCAAATGTCAGATGTCAAACAATTAAAATCAAATTACCATAATGGAGTGACAATATTTGTCTAGGGTACTTTACTATTCTGAATTTTGTTTTTGAAATTAAATATTTTTTAGCTTTTAATATATATTATTGGTATTATTTAAGATGAAACTGAATAAATACAAAAAGCTGTTGTTAAAGATAAAGATATAAAAAGTTTATGAGATTTGCTGATTTTGTAATATTGGGAAACATGTTTTGAGCAGTTAATACATATTACTTTAAATAATGAAGTTAAATGATACATTAAAATGTTTAACAAATTGATAATACTGAGATCAAACCATCTTTAAAATATCTGCATGTATATATGTATCTGTGTGTCTGTGTGTATATAAAAGATGACATGATCTCTATATTTTAATAAAACTTATTTATAAGAATGTTGTTCAGCCTTATAGTGAGAGAGAGAGAGAAATTATTTTTAAAAGTTGATTTTATATATAAAAAAAAAAATCTGACTATACAGACATTTTTCCCAGTTAAATTTACTGTATCTTTTAAAATACTGGAATCTGAATTTTTAAAATGAACACAACAAAATGACTACAGAAATAAATTCATTGTGAGTTGACGATGCTTTTTCTCACAACTGTCTTTAAACAAGATTCTGATTCCTCAACCATCATGATTATCTTAACCCATTCTTTTGTCTTACTAGACTTTCTAATTGCATCTACGACTGTCTGGGTGTAAAAATAGTCTTCAAAAGTTGCTGCAGGATGAAGAGGTTCTGAACACCAACTCTGCCGTTCCTCCTCTCTGTCAAACGCATCTTTGACACTCTCTATCATTCGAAGAACTCCTTTCAAATAGGGAGCTGGAATTTCTTTCCGCAGGCTGTCTGATATTCCAAATTTTGTCTCATCTTTCATACCAGTCCTGTCGAAGTGAAGAAGATCTTCTCTGGCATTTTCAATCTTCTGACCAAACAGATCTGTGCCTCGAACAACAAGACGACCTTTGGTGCCGCATATGAGAATTTCCTGTATAAAATTTCCAGGAATATGAGAGTTCACTGTGACTGTAGCGCAGGCATCGTTTTCCAGCTCCATCTGAAATGTGCAGAAATCATCGCTGGTAATTTCTCGAATGCCTTTTATTTTGTCCGTCTGTTTTGTGAAAGTTTTGAGCATTCCGTGCACTTTGACGGCTTTGTGCCCCGTGACATATGTAATGACATCAATGATGCTGCTGCCTATTCTGTTAAGGACTCCTCCACCCATCAGTTCATCACACATCCAGTCAAACTTATCTCTCTGCAAGAGACCACAGTGAACTTTGACCTCACAGATGGTAATATCACCTATGTAATCTTCTTCGATCAGTTTCTTCAGTTTGGAAATTACAGGTAGAAATCGAAGGCCATTGCATATTAAGGACATTAAAGTGGGATAATATCTTGCAGCATGCACCATTTTCTGAGCACAGTTTTCTCCAGCACCTGCAGGCATTCCACACAAAACATGTTTCCCAATATTGAGAGCTTTGGCAGCAATAGGTGCCTGTATCTGCGGTGAACAGCTTAAAATTACCAGATCTACATCTCTGTGAAGAAGAACTTCATCAACTTTGTTAGTGCTTATTGATATTCCCAGCTCTATGGCCATTTCTTTGGCATCTTCTTCTGCCGAACACCATACTATTATTACCTTGAATCCACACGCTTTCAAAATGGGTACAACACATTTTATCAGCGAAGAATTACCAAACACACCGACACCTGGTAGCATTTTTTTCATCACGTAACAGTTTTGAGTTCAATAACTGACGTACATAAAGAAAATGCAACAATGTGCATTACTTTCGAATTAATAAAAACTATATATACCTAGAAAATACAGTCAGGAGTTTTTGATATTCGTATTTTCAACGTATCTGTTATAAATTTAACATTCATTTTGCTTTTACTAACAGAACACTTTCCATATACTTTTTATATTGAAGATTATCATTCTAATTTTCAGCTTTAAGTATTGTTTAATATCGAACCATTTCACCTCTCAAAAACGTCAGTCTGGCCTTTTCAGTATTGGTTTTATTCTCCATACTGTCATGTTCACACATTACAACCGATTTGCTACTCATATTAACAAATCTGCATCCACAGGAAATAAAATTTTACCACTTTTGAAAGACAACATTTGTCAGATTTGTTTATGCTTGTGGTAAATAGTCTACATAGAAGTTTTATAATCTTCTCTTTTTTTCTTTTGTATGTTGCTAACTTTGTGCAGTAAAATTATTCTTCGATTTTAATTAAGAACAAAACGTAAAACTAAGCCGGAGATGAACTTAAAACGTGAAAGGTCGATCTAAGGAAATTACGACAAATAATCGTAAACGAGTCTTGGCACTGTTTACACATTCCTGTGCATCACAGACGCAGAGTGATTACCGTAAAGCATAGCATATAGGCCGATAAGTTATAAATACAGCATTGCAACGAAAAACGTGCGTATAGTTAAATCTTTCTTTTATTCTTGTTTATATTATTTTAAACGACTGTAGATAATTTAAATGAATTTACTATATACATAATAATAATAATAATAATATAATAATAATAATAGAACAAAATCATAAATACATAATTATAAAAATTAAAATGTGAAATTCACATGCCAAAACAAATTCTAAAAATAAAATCAGTGTTGCTTATCAATATAAATAGTATTATTTTTTGTTTGTTAATTGCATTTTTCTAATTATTTGCGATGACGTCGCGATTAGACATTATTATTCAGATATTTAACAAAAGAGGCTATTTATTGTCAAACTTTGTTATTAGGAATGACTGGTCGCTAAAACTAATAAAATACTAATTTGGAATTATTTAAAATATGTTCAGAACTGTTTATAAAACCAGTGGTACATTTTAAAATATTATTTATTAGAATAAAAAAAATTTGGTAATCTCCAAAACATATAGCGCGTACTTACAAAAAATAAAATTTAATTTAATCTCAGATTTAATTTAAATTACACAATGTATATAATAATGATAATATTTTGAAACTTTACTGGAAAAACATTTAAAAGAATTTTACAGTGTATTGCATAGTATCTTTTTCTTTAATTTAAAGTTTGTATAAAAATTAAAATAAATAAAAATTACTATAGACTAATGATAAACTTTCATCCGAACTGAATAAACTAGCATTCGGACTAAAAGGTTATTTTATATAGTTTTCTACAAATTATATTAGTCATGTAGGGTTTTTGTAAAGGGAAATAACTCAGTCAATTATTCCATAAAGGTCGATCCTGAGCGCCGCTTATCTGATAAATGTTTCACGTTTGGGATACTTCCCCTAATCTTTTAATAATAACAGACATTTAATAATATTTTAGCTAATGCTAATAAAATATGGACAGATAACTCTAAACGGTCCGTATTGCGATCCATTATTGATCATGGGTAGTGACGAAGACTGAAGTAGTAACTGATAACCTTTGATCTTCGCTGTTATCAGAGTTACTTCTCTTTGAGAGTCGGTGGGCGGTTTCTATGATTTCATTCTGCAGCTAATATAAATCGAGTAACATGACATCAAACATTTTCTTTGCCTTCATTGTCTTTGCCACAATTCATGAAGCTGAGAACAAACCCAATTTTGTTGTCATGTTGATGGATGATGTACGTTCACGTGATTATTAATATTTTTGTAGATGTTTATTTTCTAAACAACAACAACAACAATGTATTAATAATATAATAATATAATAAAGTAATATAAAAATAATTAGTGTATAGTATCATTTTATATGTGTTATTTCTTAGATAAGGAAGTGAAAATAACTGTTTTACCGAGTTGAAAATAGGCACACGCACACGCACACACACACACGCCTGTATATAATATTGTAATAGTTATATTATTTTTAAGTTTCTATTTGCAAACAGATGGGATGGGGAGACTTGGGTGTATTTGGTGAACCAAATAAGGAGACACCAAATTTGGACAAAATGGCATCTGATGGAATGATCCTTCCAGACTTTTATTCTGCCAATGCAATATGTTCTCCATGTATGTATCTTATATATTCAGACAGAAATTACTGTCATGTCATTTAACTGAAATGTATTGTTCAGTCTACTAAAACTGAGTAAAAAAAAAAAAATGTTTTGTTTTTGTGTTTTATTTACTTTTGTAAACTTTGCTAATAATAATGTATAATTGTAATATATAACAAGAATGTCTTTTTTCTGTCATTTCATGCACAGAATCACAATATGTAAAAATAAATAAATAAATAAAATGTTCATTATAAAAAAAATGGTAAAAGTAATACCAATAAGAATCTTATTGTGCTTGTTATTTTATTGTTATATACTTTAATACTGTCAAAAGTTTATATATAATAACACAATCACTTTGAAGTATAAGATTAAAAACTACACTTAAAAATAATATAATAATACAATACAATACAATATGACAATAATAATAACAGTAATATGCAATAACAACAATAATGATAACTAACAAAAACAAAGAAAATAGCAATAACAATAATAACAACAATAATGGTTGTATTAGTAGTAGTAGTGGTAATAATAATATTAAAAACAATGAAGATAAAGGTTTTTTTTAAAGTTTTTTTTTTAATTTTTGTTTTAGCTCGAGCTGCTCTTCTCACAGGACGTCTGCCAATCAGAAATGGATTTTACACAACCAACAACCATGCGCGCAATGGTGTGTTCAGTTTTATTTATTTACCATTTCTTTTTATAATCAGGCATAAATATAAACTTCGAAGAAGAAGAAGAAGAAAAAAAAAATATATATATTCCATAAAACAAATATTTTTGCTCGAAATATAAGGTACCATTAATTTATGTTGATGAAACTTTGAAAGTTTTTATAGCCTGAGTTTGTCTGTTTGTTTGCTTTCCATCTATCTAATTATATCTCTTTCCATCTATCTGTCTACCTCAATCTTTGTATCGATATCACATTTAATTAGGAATTTGAAAGAAATAAAAAAAAAATATGTATAAAAGAAATGAAAAATGAAAGTCATTACTATGTGTTTTTGTTAATCAGCAGTATTTCTTAGATTTTTGTAATTTACTATTTTAAGAATTTATGTTAAAAATATATTATTTTAATATAATATTCGTTATAGCATACACACCACAAAATATTGTTGGTGGTATACCAGATTATGAGATTCTTCTGCCAGAAATGTTGAAAACTGCTGGATACAGGAGCAAGATAATTGGAAAATGGTTTGTTTTGTTCTTTAACGTTTTTAAATTCAGTTTTTGTAATGTGAATATAGATATGTAAAAAATATAACTATTTTAAACTTATGTAAAAATTCTGTTGGGTATATAGTTGGTCTCATTTATTTGCCAGTTTGGTATTTGTGGTTTTGACAAATTGCTGTTAGAAAATATAAAAAAAATGCCCCCAAAAAACCCACCCAAATAATAAATAAAAAAAAGAAAGAAAGGTAAAGAAAGTAGAATATTATTGTTCAGTAAACTGTATTGTTATGGAGGCATTGAATTTGCCCTAACATGGTAGTTGGGTATAACTTATCACTTCACAGAAATAAATATCGCTGGTGTTTCAAGTTAATCAACATTTACTGAGTAACATTATGTCATTTTAGATAAGCATTTTAAGCATCTGCAATTTTTGCAGTTAAAAATATTTAAAAAAACCCACACAAATAATAAGTGGAGAGTTTTGGAACCATATGCTCATTAGTAAAATGGGCAGATGTTAAAAAACATTTTAATGATTTGAAGCTTATAATCCTGAATTTAGGAAAAGCATTTTTTTAAACATTTTATTTTTACATTAATCAAACTAAACATTTTTAGTTGTTTATTTTAAACTCATATAAAATTAAGTAAATCTGATGTAATTTTTTTTTTTTTTTTGTTAACAAGAAATAACGATCAAATAAAAAAATAAAACAAATAACACCCACCCTCCCACAAAATCCCCCACTGAAACCTTATTTTTGTTTGTAGATAACAAATTACATATAGATACAGGTCAGTTGACCACTGTTTGAAATTTGGAAAGCTTTGAAAACTAAACAGTTTTTGCTTAGAGCATCATTCATATGTACTTATTTTTATTTATATTACTAGTTTTGTTGAATATTTTTCTTATAAAACCACCATGTAGATTATTTATGGCCTATTCCCCCCAAAACATTTTGGATAAAGGATACTTGACTGGTAATACATAAACAAATTAAGTGAGTCCTTTGATATTAACTTGTAGTTTATGTATTTTTAAAATGATATGTTGTCAGTTTTTCTCTTTCAGGCATCTAGGACAGCAGACGCACTATCATCCACTGAAACATGGCTTTGACGAATGGTTTGGATCTCCAAACTGTCATTTCGGACCATATGATGACAAAAAACAGCCAAACATTCCGGTTTACAAAGACGAATATATGGCTGGAAGGTAAAATTCAATGTGATATTTTGAATTCTGTTATGTTAAAGAAGTAATGGCATATCAATAAATGTTACTACTGATAATAATAATAATAATAATAATACAAATAATAAAAATGGTGATGATGATGATGATAATTATAATAATGATGATAATGAGAACACTAACACTACTGCTATTACTAATACTACTACTTCTACTGCTGCTACTACTGCTACTACTAATAATAACAACAACAATATAGTTATAATAATAAATGAAAAATTTAAAAGTATCTTGAGTTTTGTCTCATCAGGATACATATAGTTTTTTTGTTGTGATTTTAGATATTATGAAGATTTTCTCATAGACCACAAAACAGGGGAGTCTAATATGACACAGTTGTATATTAAAGTGAGTTATCTGCTCCTTCTGTTGATTTCTTTTATTTAAAAATTAGTAATGTTCCTTCATTCCTTCAAAACCAATGAGTTTTCTACTCTTCACTGTTTTGTTAAATTACTGAAAAGTAAAGTACATTTTTTTCATACAGATGAAGAATAATGAATTATCTTCTTGTTTTTTATTTTATTAATAAGAATGCAAGTAATTCATCAGATGTATTAGATTAATGTGATATATCTTCTATTCATTATTATTTCTTTTTTCATGAAAAATAAACAGATTTTATCAGAAACGTATCAGTAATTTTCTATTTGTCATTACTCATTAATTTTTCAAACACTTTATACAATGTCAGCATATTATTTAATTAGTTATTTTAATATATTTTTAAAATGAATTAATTATTAGAAGGCATTATGTTACTACATATTTTTTTTTTTTGTTTTGGTTTTTAGGAAGCATTAATGTTTATTGAGAAGCAGACGGCTAAAGGTCAGCCATTTTTTCTCTACTGGGCAGTTGATGCAACTCATGGTCCACTATATGCATCAAGAAAGTTTCTTGGTACCAGTCGAAGAGGACTGTAAATATTTTATTTCTTTTCTTTTCGATATTGTTCTGTTTGTAATTTATCCTTTCTAAATGTGAAAAATATTTTGAAACTAAGGTTTTATCTAAAGTATTTAATTTATAATTTATTAAATACTATTATTCAAAGAACAAAAATCAGTATTTAATTAACTACTTAAATAAAGTTAAATAATTTGGTAAGTTGAGAAAAAAAAGTAGTATGAGCAAAAATGAATATGTAACAATTACATTCAGGGATTTAAATATGATACTGCATGAAAATGTAATAGTGCGATGTATTTATGACTCTCAACAAAAAAAAAAAAAAAACTTTAATAATTAACCTACAGAATTACTTTTACAGTAACTTTAATTATATTAATGTTGTATTCATGTTAAATTCAGTGGTATTTATATTTTGGTTTCATAGTTATGGCGATGCTGTACGTGAACTTGATGATGGGGTTGGGCAGATTTTAAAAAACTAAAAGATCTCGGAATAGATAACAACACCCTGGCTGTTTTCTCCTCAGACAATGGAGCTGCCACATACGCTAAAACTGCAGGTTTGTTCTAAACTAAATAAATATTTTCATATTCTTGAGAGTTAAAAACATTTGCAGGTTTTTAGTCTGTTATTTTGATGATACATACTGCTGTTCATAATGGCTTCCAAGGGGTGATAACCTCTTCTATCCTACTGATGTGCCATGCACAGTCAACCTGAAATTGCTCATGATTAATTGTTGATAATCAGAAAATATAAAACTCTTGATAATCAGTGAGATTAACTTTTGTTGCCACTCATAACCATATGATTACAAAAAAAATCATATGTCCATATGTCCATCTTTATGTTTTTCATTTTCATGGTAAATAGTGTTAATTAAGTGTATTGAAAATTTGGCTAAAATATGTTGACAGATATTAAAACGTGTGTAAAACATCTTTATATCTGAATTATATTTTGTCCAGGGGGAAGTAATGGCCCATTTTTATGTGGGAAGCAAACTACTTTTGAAGGAGGATATCGGGAACCAACCATAGCGATGTGGCCAGGAAAAATATCCCCTGGAAAGGTTGGTTTAGATTTTTTTAAATACTTTTTTTCGGTTTATAACAACTTCTAGTTTTCTTGTTCAGGGGAAGCAATGGCCCTTTTTTGTGTGGAAAAGAAACTACCTATGAAGGTGGATATCGAGAACCAACTATAGCAATGTGGCCAGGAAAGATTAAAGCAGGGCAGGTTTGTTTAGTTATATACAAGTATTTAAATATTTAAAAATGGTATTTAAATTGTTCATATATTATTGGTAAATTGCAGATAACAATACATTTATGCTTCTTTTTTCTCGTTCATTATAAAAATGTTTTAAATTGAAAAGGTATTACATTCTGCTGGTTAAATAGTTAAGGTAACTTTTGTATAATTTGAAGATTTTTAACATAATGAATGTAGCCATTATATAAGTTTAAATTTTTAAAATAATTACTTTAGTCTTTATATAATTTGAAGATTTTAAAAATTATTAATATAATCATTATTCTAATTTGAAGGGTTTTTTTTTTTAAATTTATAAACATGGAATGACATTCTAAAAAGAAAAATAAAGAAATATTTGGCTTAAGGATCAGTTTAAAATATTTGAAATTAATATGCTAAAAAATGAGCATATGAAAGATAGCAGCATGCATATTTTGTTCTATGAATATATTAAATATAATTAATATAAAAGAGTCCTGGCTTTTATAGGCTGTAGCAGGCTCCAACTTTTTTTTTTTTTTTTTTTTTTAACTGTTCTGTAAGATTTAATAAATAATTTTGTACATGATGTTTTTATCTGTAGGTATCTCACCAGCTTGGTTCTCTGATGGATTTGTTTACAACACTCATCAAACTAGCTGAACTAACACCTCCGAAAGACAGAATTTTCGATGGAATCGATCTTACAGGAACCTTTTTTCAGAATACTGTAATAAACAGGTATATCAAGACACATTATTTTTGTTACAAGAAAGTTCAAAACACATTTGAAAGAAATTTTTTGGTAATATATAATAAACAAGTCCTATTATATATGCTCTCTCAGTTTAATAAAATAGTTTGCAACACAGTTAATCAAATTTTAGAAATAATATAATTAGAAATATGTCACTATGTCACTATGTCAATTATTTTGTTTATAAATAAACAAAACACAACTTTTGAAACAATTAAATATAGTTACAAGCAGCATTGATGATTTTTATTTGCAATTAAAGAGATTTTTGGGGGATAGGATAACAAAAGTTTATAATTAATGAAAAATTCATTCAGAATAAAACAAAAGATGTTTACAAGAAAACAATACAATAAAAGTTTTAGAATAATATATGTAAAAAATAAAAGTAGTTACAAGCACTTAATTAAAAATAAATTCATTACTGATAATTAAAATAAAATTATCTTTTAACATTTCAAAAAAAAAAAATTAAAGATAACATATTCTCTATACATATAGTAAAATATACATATCTTTCACAATATTATAAAATGAACACATATAGTTAGTTACATATAGTCTTTGTTAGAGAAAAAAAAATGCATAATTAATGACCTCTGTAAAATCTTAAACAACATACAATAAATTTCAATGAAACATTTTGTTGTGGATTTTTAAGTGATTAAGAATTTGATATAACCTGCAGGCCCATTTTCTATTACCGTGGTAACGAGCTTATGGCTGTGAGACTTGGAGATTATAAAGCACATCTCTGGACTTGGACTAACAGTATTGAAGAATATACAAGGTGAGATAATCTTGAAATACTAGAAATTATATATATATATATAAATTCATAAGTTTAGATGGCATAACAAAAGTTTTATGATTTGAATTTTTGTGGTCAAATTATTCCTTAAAATTGAAGATTGTGTCAGTGGAATCCATGATATTGACATTTTACCTGTGCATTAGTTTCTAATTAATTGTGTGTGTCACATTTATTAACAGTTTGTAAATAATTTATTATTTTCATTATTTTGAGATGATCATATAATAAAATATTCTTTGAAATAAACCAAAACTGATGCATCAAATTGTTATTTATTTATTTTTGTGCACTTTTAATCAAATAACAAATATTTAGTGAATATTGCATCATTTGCCATACTTTCTATGTGTGTGTGTGTGTGCATGCATGCATTGATGTTTTCTCTTATTTACATTTTTTAAAATTATTTATACTGTTTTAAATTTTAAGTACTTTTAGGATGGTGTTAAAATATCCTAGTATTTTATTTTATTAGGGTGTTGATTTTTGTCCCTGAGAATTTATAGCAGACATAACAACACATGAGCAGGTTAATCACACAAGTAAACCATTGCTGATTCATCTTGGGAAAGATCCTGGCGAGAAATACATCATAAGGTACAGTTCCACTTGTTAAAATCAAAATATACTGTTTATATATATATATATATATATAGAGAGAGAGAGAGAGATAGAGAGAGAGAGAGAGAGAGAGATTATAAGATTTAAAGTGAAACTAAATTTTCAAAATATTTTGTCAATAAATTGTTTTAGTGTTAGTCATTCTTATTATTTATTTCTATTCACCAACACAATTAAATTTAACATGTAGTAACTCATCTTAGAAATGTTGCCATTTTATTAGTCAATAACGCTATTTATTTACACTAATATTATTTATACTCAGTTAAATGAAATCGTATCATGCAGATATCTATAATATCTAGCAGTAATTATCAATTTCACATATTTTATAGAGCTCTGGACAGTTTAATATATTAAATAATCGTTTTTTTTAAACACAAAAATTTCCAGACCGCATAATCCAGAATACTCCAAGGAGATGCCAGCTCTTTTGGCAGCTGTGGCAAAACATAAATCAGAGTTGAAACCAGGAGAACCACAACTGAACTGGTGTGATAGATCCGTCATGGTGAGTTTGTTAAGCTAATGTTTTTTAAATCATGACTATAATGGAGTATGTATTTCCAATACAAACAGTTCAGGTTTGTTTTGCTTATCAGAATAATCACGTTTTCCTGTTAGGTGAGGATAGAAGTTGACATTATGACTATGATATTAAAGGTGAATGCAGATTAAATTTAGGTTTCATATCTGTTTGCAGAATTTTGTTTTTTTAAATTATCAAATTTAGATATATGTGTCATGGTTCATTAAATATTTCTGTTTGTCTAATTATAGTCCAGTATCTCAAATCTATAGCTTCAAAATATTTTTTGAATTTGGATAAAAAATGTTTATTATTGATCCATATTTCCTCGTTTTCAAACTAATAAACATTTAGATTTAGTCCAGTTTTGAAAAAAATCAATTACTTTTCCCTTCAAAATTGATTATTTTTTCAAACTCAAAATTAAATTTGTTTTCCATCTAAGTGCCTTTTAGTGTGAAAACATTTTTCACAGCAATAATTTTTATTATTTCTCATAAACATTTAAAATAACAAACTAACATTTTTCATTGACAGAACTGGTCCCCTCCTGGCTGTGAGAAATTAAACAAATGTCTTCAGCCTCCTCCATCAAAACCATACAAGTGTATCTGGCCACATTAACTGTCAAGTCACCGAGGATTATCAGTTAATCTTGTCATTGCATCTTAATAGTGGTACAGAGGAGTATTGTGTTTACACATTCCTTTATTTAGTACTTAAAAACCAAGGTAAGCAGGTAAAGAGAAAAAAAAACAGTTGGTCTAGAGGTGTATTATTTAGACATTTTATTTATTTAATATGTTAAAACCAAGATATCCTGGTTAAAAAAAAGAGAACACGAAGAAACTGATCACACAAGTGTACTTAAATTTGTTATGCCTAGGGTACATTTAAATTTTAATCCTGTGGTTTATAATGCTCGAAAAGTGCAATATATTTTGTTTTCCCCATGGAATGTCTGTGATAGACCAAATATTTGTATTAAAATTAATATTTCAATAATGTATTAAATATTCGTTGGGTTTTAAATCAGTTGATGAGAATTAATATTTTGGTTTTATTTTAGTGGGTATGCACATTTTTATAAATTAGCACTTTTGTAATTATATACAATTTTTTGATGCTTGGTTTTGTTTTGAATGTAAGATTATATTATTGATTCATATTGATATTATATAAGATTTTTATCCATGACAATTGATTACAAATCTTTAGGTGCCAATCATGTATCTCTGAAAGATAATTTTTTTTATTATGAATTTTATAGTAATTTTTACTCCATCATGATTTTTGAATCTTCGTTATCTGCAGTGTGTACACACTTTGAATCATGTGATAAAATCAGATATCTTCATGAAAAACGATTATGTAAAAACTTGTTTCAGTTTTCGTTAAAATGAACGAAACAAAAAAGTTTTATCATTTTGTAAAAGTTTATTTCTGAAAATGAAACTACTTCTGTCTTCTTTTCTTTGAGCCTGAAAGTTGGAAAAAGAAAGAAACCAGTGTTTTATTTTTTAAAATTCAAAAATAATATTAGTCTCATGACATGGAAAAGAGCATTTGATTATTAATCATATATCCAAAAACATGATTTGTACTGTACTTCTTAGATTATCATTTACAAATTAATGTTCAATATCTCACTTCTTCAAAATTCTTAACTACGTATTACCCAGAAAATTATTTTCTGTTTCAAATACAATTTTTTTTTTTTTGTATAAATTGAGTTCATCCTATCATCTGATCAATGAAAGCCAATAATACAATCTCAGATTGAAATTAAATACTAAAAAGTAAATTGATATCATACCTTTTTTGCCTTTTGTAGACTGAAATAAAACAAATTTTTTTTTTTTTTATTGTTATGAACCATATAATGTAATTCAATGATCATGTGATCAGTATTGTTTTTCATGTCTCAGTTTTATCAGAAACTTTGTTAAGTTTGTTTTGTTTGTAATAAATTATATATAAACTGATTAGTGATTTTGTTTTTAAATTGAATGGAATGTTGACACAAATTATTCATAAATATATATATATATATAAATATTTTTCAGGTGCGAATTAATAAATTTGTGGATATTTTATTTATTGATTAAAAATAATAAAAGAAGAAAAAAATGAAGAAAATAATAATAATAATTTCAATGCACTTTTGATACTGTATTAAACGATGGAGTATGTTTAGAAAATTACAAAAATAATTAAAACTGGTACATACTGTTCTCTTTCTTTTTCGTTTTCTGTCCTGAAAGATAAAAAAAAAAAAAAAATGAAATTGTATAATCACATCAAATAACCAATAATTGTTTTTTAATGACTAAACAAGGCAAAAAATTCAGAAAATTACTTTTCATGCCATGAGTGATGTGCATGTGTTTATCTATCTTTCTCTCTCATACATGTCTCTGCATATACACTATGCATATGTATAAAATCATTACTTCATATGGGTTTTGTTTGTAGGTGTCTCTCTTTCCTGTCTCTGTATACATACAGGTGTATGCATGTGTGTGTGAGTGTCTGTATGTATGTATGTGTATGTTTTTATAATTACCTCAGTAGATCGTTCTCCTGTCAGGGCACTGATGTCTCCAAACTCAGTGAGACCTCCAAGACTTGAAACAGTCTCCACCTGCTTCAGTGCATTCTAGTGATAAAATAACAGCATTAGAAAAACATTACAATTCAATTCAATAAAAATGTCAATATAAAACAGTGTTTTTAACATAAAAGAAAAAATTTATTAATTAAAGAAAATCATGAATGAAGGTACAGTTTAAAATTTTAAAAAAATAAAGAAAATTATATATAATAATTAAATAAACCAATTTAGACCATAAAAAAAATTTAAAAACAATAATAAAAACACATATTTTATAACAACAATTTATGTGATAAAAAACAAAAAAAAACAAAAATTAGTGATAAAATAATAGTTCACCTTCTCTTTTTTTGAAATGGTTAATCTCACAAAATGTTCTTCTTCGTATCTGAAAACAAACAATTTTATTATTGCTCTTTTTTAAAATGGAGAAAATGAAATTATACAATGAAATGTCTTTATAAAACTTTATATTTCAAATGGTAAACAAGAAGTACTATAATAATATATAATTTAATAATAGTCCATTTAAATTGACAATTTTGTTATGAAAGAAATGATAATATATAAATGCATGCACACATACACATTTTTTTCCTAATTTAAACACAATAATAATATACAACAAAATAAACATTTAAAAAAATTGAACATACAGTGATCTCTCTTTTGCCCTTTTTTCTGCTGACATTTTGTGCAAGTTCCTGGATTCCTGTAAAACATCAGATCATGAAGAATATTAATTACATTTTTGAAAATGGAAAACATTTGAAAAATGGTAACAAATAAAAAAAACAAATACTGTGAAAACATGCCTAAGCTTCCACATTCCATCACTAGACTATGAACAATTTCACTTAGTAGGTAATAATAATTTATAGTTACCCTGATTTCCTCTGGCCCATCGTAATATTCTTTTTTCAATTCCTGCAACATGCTGCTGCTTAAAGCTCTCCGTGTTGCTTTTTCCAGCAGTCTTTTCTGTCTATCTTCTGTCGTTTCATCACCAGCTAAAGACAAAAATAATTCTTTTTTAGTATATATATCTTTCAGTATTATGAAAACATTGCAATTTTCAACCCACAACCCTTAGCATTAGAAGAAGATATATATATATATATATTGGATGAACATGGCTCTGTAAGTCAGTAATTTTCAACCACTGTGCAATTATCCAAGTTCACTTAATTAGCCCCAAAAAAAAAAAAACAAATATGATTTTGTTAGTGCAAATAATTTGCCATGGTTGTGCGACTGCGCCTGCAATGTAGAGACTGGTGAAGTGATTAAAAACTCTTCCTTGACTAAA
The DNA here is from genome assembly GCA_012295275.1 of Chrysomallon squamiferum. NCBI lineage: Eukaryota > Metazoa > Mollusca > Gastropoda > Neomphalida > Peltospiridae > Chrysomallon > Chrysomallon squamiferum. Next base: position 1,553,913 of record CM022667.1, read on the forward strand.
TTGTCATTAGTAAATGTGTCATTTCTTTTTAACACTTTCGGTTGGTGGTGTGACTGAGGGTTTTGTTAATGAAAGAAAAGTGCCTTGGCTGAAAAAAGGTTGACAAACACTGCTATAAGTAAAAGGGATCTGATGGGGCTTAGATGGTTCCTAACAGAAAATTACATGGTGAAAATGGAGAACTACTGCACCAATCTTAACATTCATCAAATCAGAACGTTCATCGCACGAAAATAATTTCAAGTTCTTATACAGATGTTTATTAATCTATACAAGTGATTCTGTTTTGTACAAGTAATATATTTAGCTAAAATGTAAACTTACTGTAAGGAACAGCAGCAAGTCTAGGTGCTACGTATGTCTTTGTTTTTGTTTCCTTCTCGTCATCTTCACTATCTGATTCTTCTTCATCAAACTGCAAAAAAAAAAAAAAAAAAAATAAATAAATAAATAAATAAATAAAAAATAATTAATACATAAAAGAAAAAACAGATAGCTGTATTTAAGAGAATAAAAGAAACCATATTGGCTAAAACTGAAATATTTTCAAGACATTTATATATAACCAAAAAAAAAGAAAGAAAAAAAGTGTCACCAAAACCTCATTTTATTCATAAACCACATTTATTATATATACATTTTATCATCTTGTAAAAAAAAAACAATGTCAAATAATAATTTTAATAAAAAATCTTTCAGGTCAAACCCCCCCTCAACCCAACATGTATGATGTTCATTTTTATTAATACTATTTGAATACACAGTAACATTTAATGAACATATATTTTTTTTTAAATTAACTTAACACAACCTGAAACCCAAAGCTTGAAAAATGTGTGCAACATAAATGCAAAAATCTTACCTTACTGACAAGGTTATTAGGTTTTGCCCTAAACCTCAAAGGATCATCATCATCTGAAAGACAATAAATAAAAATAATATAATAACGATAATAATAACAATAATAAAAGGCAGTATTCAAATATGTTGTAGTAGTAGTATTATTTTATTGTCAAAATTATTATTACAGTTAGTATGTCGATCAAATTAAGTAAAATAACTGGAAAATAGTTTTAAAAATTCAGTTTGTTCATTTACACAGTCACTGGTATACATACATTAACCATCTTTGAAAATGGTTCTACACCATCACATTAATGTGTATTTACCATATTAATAAACATGAGATTTGTTATCTAAACATTACTTATTAATAAATTATAGTTTGATATTTACCAAGTTTGTTACTTTGGGCTGCTTTTACTAGTTTGTCTATGAGATTTGTTATTTAAACATTACTTATTAATAAATTATATTTTGATATTTACCAAGTTTGTTACTTTTGGCTGCTTTTACTAGTTTGTCTATCTGATACTTCAGTTTCTGTTCAATTGGTCGCATCTTCTCCAAAACCTGACAAAAATATAACACAAACATATTAAAACAATTCTCTCTAAAAAAAAATAGTAAAAAGTAAGCTATGGAGGTAGATGTTATCCAGTTTTTAAATATTATTAATATCATTATTTACTCTTTTTTGATGCTGGCTAGACTGAAATGATGGTAAACTAAAAATTTCAGAAAATATATATATGCATCACTAGAATTATAAAGAAGAATAATATATTTTTTTTTTAGTTTTATAAATATGTAAGTAATTTTGTTTTGACATGTGTAATAAAAAAAAAATATTTACACACAGACACACACATCAGATATATATATATACATACATAATGTAAATATATAAATATTACTAACTGTTCTGGTTTCAATCAGTCTACTTATTGCTTCATCACCCTTAATCGACTGTCCTCTGGTCTTCAGTAACAAGAGGTATGTTAAATTGATCAGGTAGTTTAACAGCAGATGATACTTGGTTTCTAAAAAGCTGATGCCCTGAGGAAACAAGACACATAATTATATATAAAAATTACACACACATAGACACATACAGCAAACATTCTCAAAAACAGAACCTTGCTAAACTGGGATTCTCACCAGATTTATCAATGTACCTAAAATGCAAATCATATCTGTTGATCAAAACACCTCTTCAAACTGAACTTTTTTACTTGTTCCCATCAGTGTTCATTTTTGAGACTTTTAATGACATATAAAATTGATTTAATATACAAAATGTATTTAATTTTTTTTTTTACAAATAAATATTTGATATTAAATTAAAAAAAGAAATAAACAAAAAGGAAAAAAAAAATGTATATAGTATATGCAATTTCTCATTATAAAATTTTAATAATAAAACAAGGATAATAATATTAAAATTTTGTAAGTAATCAAACCTTGCTAGTTGACAGTTCTCCATCTTTTATTCTTTCAACAAGGTGACTCACATGTTGCTTTACATCACAACTTTTAGAAGAAATTTCTTCCAGTAAAGAAATAAATTTGGGGACATCACCATCTATTATCTGAAATTACAAATAATAATAATAATAATAATAGTAAGTAGTAGAAGTAGTAGTAGAAGTAGAAGTAGAAGTAGAAGTAGAAGTAGAAGTAGTAGTAGTAGTAGTAGTAGTAGTAGTAGTAATAATTACTATTAAGTATTATGAAAGTGATTTCAAGAGATTTTGGGATTCAAATACTGCTGTAACTAGGTGATGTTTGCTAGCACGATTATGGTTTAGTCACCACAATCACACATCTTAAGCTTTCTAGTGTATTAATTGTAACTGATGTATTGGGTAATGTAGATCGGTATCACACTGCATTCACAACTTGTGAATTTGAATACATCTGTGATCGTGTGTCATTCACACTGTGAGTGGGTTGCAGAGAATGTGTTTTTATTTTCTTGTGCCATCCTGCCACTGTCTGGTGAGACTCTAGCACTAGAGCAGTGTAACGTATTTACTATTTAGTATTACTATTACTGTGTATTACTATTAGTATTAGTGTAAGCAGTGTCTAGAGCAGTGATTCTCAACCAGTGTGCCACAAGATCTTCCTAAGTGTGCCGCAAAATTTTGGACGGTACATTAAGAAAATGTGAAAAAACCATGTGGTCCAAAAATAAAACTAACTGTAGTATGCAAGGTAAAAACGAAAATATTCTCACTTCAACAGACAAGATAGCTGCCCTCGAAAAAGAATATTGTGATTTGGAAAAAAAGGAGCAATCACTGGCAATCTTGATATGAGTTCTACCTGCATTACAGAAATGATCCCTATTGTGTTTACTCATCTGACAGCTCTGGACGAAAACATCAACAATTCCTTTCCGTCATTAAAGACAGAAAAGTATGATTGGATTAGAGATCCTTTCATAAATCATTCTTCCAACATTGAACTTGAGTTACAGGAAGAAGAAGAATTGGCCACCTTTCTAATGACCGAGGGTTAAAATTAAAACATTCGACTCTGCCCATTGATTCATTTTGGATTTCAGTTCCAGAGGAGTATCCCATATTATGTAAAAGAGCTTTAGCAATTTTATTACAATTTTCAACTTCTTATATATGTGAATTAGGCTTGTCAACATTAAACAACATCAAAAACATGAAGCATGAGAGATTACATACAACGGAAGAAGAAATGAGGGTGTGTCTGTCTCATATTCGACAAGACACTGAGGAAATTATGAATAAAAGTCAGGCACAAATTTCTCACTAAAGAAGCCAGCTATTTGACTGATGAAATTCGAAACACTGCAGTGAAGTATAGCTGTGTTTTTCTTTATTTAGTTCGAGTCATTCTTTGTGTCTAAGACTAGTCTCAGTCTGTGTCTACAGTTGTATGCCGTCTATGACTTGCCATGTTTTTACTTTACAAAATTCAAATATTTTTCATATATATTTAGCCAGGTGTGCCGCTATTTTTTTATGTGTTCCAAGGTGTGACGTTGGCAAAAAAAGTTTGAGAACCACTATTCAGAGTATTCTAGAGTGTAGACTGTAGTAACTTATACTGGCAGTGTTAGTATAGGGACAAAAAAATAAATAAAAACACATGCAAATACTCCTGGATCCTTTCAGCTTTACATTTAATAAACAGCAATTATTTGAATTAAATGAAGCCTAAAACGTGGGCACCAACAACTAAAAGTATTCTTAACCTGCTGAAGCTGTATATCTTCCATAGCCATGCTGTTTTGTTGTTCCGCTTTCTTTATTGTACTTTCCACCTTACTTGATGCGCATATATGATTTTTTTTTAAACCAAGAGTAATTTTTTTGAGGGCCTCAAGTTATTATTAAACAAACATTAATACTGATACTTATGGATTTGAAGATAATGCAGGAAAATAGACGTGTGTGTGTGTGTGTGTGTGTGTGTGTGTGTGTGTGTGTGAGAGAGAGAGAGAGAGAGAGAGAGAGAGAGAGAGAGAGAGAGAGAGAGAGAGAGAGAGAGAATTATTTAAATTTATTTTTCAGTTACAATTTCATTGATACAGCAACAGCATATTCGATATCTCTATTTCACAGTTTATTAGCCATAATTCGATATTTTCCATACTTTCATTACATGTAAATTTAAATCGTTTTCAGGACCACTCCTTTTAAGATGTTGTAATATATGTACGTTATATATTTAATATATTACATTGTTTTTTATAACATGTAAATGGTATTTTTAGCATTAATGAATTAGTTAATTTTTTATATTTCCACTAAACTCTTTCGTAACATTTCTCGATCATAGTCTATCTTTTGAGATGATGATATTATTTATTTACGGGTTTAAAAACATTGCATTATTCACCTACATCAATTTACCATAACATATATTTGTAATAATAATACAGTAGTGACTAGATTAAAGGCTAATTTCTTAGTTAATTCTTAGATTCGTGAAATGCTGTTTTCCAGTAAAATTAAAAAATAAATAAGCGTATGTACGTATGTGTGTGTATATGTATGCATATATATATTACAGATTGGAGCAGGTAAATTGTACATAACCGATTCATGACTGTTTATGAAAAAAACTGCGCGCTTCGGAATCTCTCTCTCACACATGCACGCATGTATATGACATCACAAATGCATATTATATACACATCTTTTAAAGTTATCTTTAATGAGATGTTGGTTTATTCAATGCCTTTTCTATAGAAGCAAGATCTTTTTCAACTTTCTGAAGAAATGTATTCAGGGTTTCGTTTCTGTTAATGAGATTCGACAGCTCGAAATTCATGTCTTGCACCACATTGCTGACATTTTTCATCTCAAGGGCCACATCAACAAGACCAATAACACTGTCATTTATCGTTACAATTTTACGATTCAGTTCTCGAATTTTATTTGCAGCTCTGCGCATCTTTCTCGTGTACTTCGTTCTCTGATGACTACTAAGTACACCGTGTTGCTTCTTAAACCATAACTTGACGGTCGTCTGAATGACGTCAGCAGCTGCGTCTCGGCGTTTTTCTTCCATTTTGGCGCGCTCCACGAAAGCGTGAACATACCGCTCTGCTCTGGTTTGTTGAAATGCTGCGGTAATGACAGCGACGAGTAAAGCAGTTATTCCTATTCCCATCAGACCCGTTTCCGCGGCTATAAATCGGCCGCAGTAGGTATTGGGCGACAGATCACCGTATCCAACAGTGAGGAAAGTGATAGCGACCAGCCACATCGAATTGATGAACGTGCTCTGTTGGTTGTCGGGCAGATAGTAAGACTCGCAAGTTCTCATGGCCCAGGAATTTATGAAAAATATTCCAAACATAAAAGACACGACCAGAAGCACCGGGTGATCCTGCATGACACATTTTAAGTAGAATTCGGTGTTGACGTCGACCTCATTCAGTGCACCGATGCTATGCATCGTATTGCTCAGTATCCATTTGCTGTGCATCACAATAAACTTTACTAGGATGTATACTCGTAATAGCATTAAAATGGATAATACTGCGTCAATGGTCACGTATCCCCGATGGCCGTCGACAGCCCAAAAAGGAACGTAAACGCTTTCAGGAAGAGGATGTACAGCGCAAACCAAAAGCTCTAGGCTCACTTTGAAGACAAAACACCACGACACAACCATTCGCCAGTCGTCAACGTTTCTGTCCAACATCATCAGCTTGACCTCATCTCTGTGGTATAAAATAACAGCAAGCAAGAGAAGCACTGTTGTTGCTGAAGTTAAAGTCTTTAGAACGGAAATTAAAACGACGAAGTTTGATGTCATCTTTCGTATATCTATTTCTATGTAGACGAGCATCATTATCACTCCGACCGCTGCCAGAACAAGCTCAGCATCGATCAGCTTTTGTCGCTGAATTAAAAGTTCTTTTCTTCGTTTTAACCGATAACCGATATTATTGTGATAATCGTTCGTTGGCTTTTCTTGTCCTAGTAGGGGAACGCTAATATCTTCTGCAACATCACACATTTTTGTCTGAAAGTAGACATTGCTTTTATATTATCTAAAACATCAAAATAAACACCAGAGAAACTACATTTAAAATTCCTGAGGCAATAACAGTTTACTGAAATAAAATAGGAGTGAACCTAAAGTCAGTTGATATTATAACATTTTTTCTCAACAACCAAAGTGCAAAAGTGACCGACCCGTTTATCGGAAATTCAGTCTTTACTTTAACAAATCATAATATAGCAGAATTCGCATGTATTATTTATCCTAATTTTTTTTTTTTTTTTCATAATAATTAAAAAATAAAAGGTTGAACATGCCTGATACACATAAGTAAATAATATTATTGTTTTCATTTATGCGCCGCCATATTGATTTTATACGTAATATTTCTGAATTGCGTCATATGTCTGGTTGAGAATAATTCCAGAGGGAAGATTAACAACAATGCATCCATCGCAGGAAAATCATCATTAAACAAAGAACATAAAATGTTTTCTTCATTTTATTCGGCAGAGCAAGAAGATAGAATTTTAAAAAGATAATAATTTCAATTGTGGATGACTTAAAAACAACAACAACAAAAAAAAAAAAAAAAAAAGAAAAGAAAAGAAAAGAAAAAAAGAAAGCAATTACAAAAGAAGCCACATTAATAATAAATAAAAGAACAAATAATCAACAATATATATTTGCATTATTATTTTATTTTTTGTAATTTTTAAAGTATGTGTGTGTGATTATGTGTATGTATTTGTTTATGTATGAAACCAAAATAATAAACAAAATAAAAAATAAATCACTGAAACAAATAATAATAATAATAATAATAATAATAATAATAATAATAATAATGAGAAAGAAAGCAAAAAGATAACAAAAATTATAGTTTGTGAATTAACATTATGTGAGAGAAGGGATCAAAGTGTAGCTTTTGGCACGAAGTATCTTTATTAGTTCCACAAATAACAAAAAAAATTAAAAATTAAAAACAAATCAAAACCCGTATGCTTTATTTTGCCTAATAAAAGCCATGTTTTTAATTTTGTGTGGAGAAGAGCATTCTATTGATATACTTTATCACAGACTATTTTTAACAACCATTGATTGAAACAAAAAAATATGTCCGAAACATTACGAACTATTCCGATCTATGTACGAATGCAAACGTAACAAAACTGGAAAACCGGTTTCTTGGAACTAAACAGGATTAAAACAAAATTGTGTTCAGGATCTTGTCATTAAGCCATTGCGTAATGTTTAAAAAAATATGACAGCCATTATTGCCATAAACAAACAGCTTGATTGTATCAGCTAGAGTGTTATCTTAACATTTATTTTTCTGACAACAATTTTCTTAAAGCCTATAACGTTGGTAAGAAATGCGTTATTTCAACTATTTTTATTTATTATTGTATAATAATACTTTGTCAAGTTTGTGTAGCAGTGAGTGGTAGTACTATGACATTGACAGTGAGTAATCAGTAGTTATTATTATTATTATTATTATTATTATCTTATTATTACGGTTATTATATCTCATATATATATATATATATATATTTTTTTTTTCTGACATTGTTAAATTAATGAAGTCATCGTTTAATAAATATTCATAGAAACTTTAAAAGTGAAACAGCATGATGATGATGATGATGATCAATACAATAAATTTTAAAATAATTTATTATTTTGTCTTTTCAGGAGATGAAATTGCCAGTATTAAAAGATGGGCTCATTAAAATGATTTTACTCTTTTTTGGACATCTTTTATTAGGTATTAATCTTTATAATAATCATTTGTGCATCTTTTTTGATGGTTTAGTCTTAACCCATATATATATATTTATATAAACAGATTTACACACAAGTAACATATATCATATATGCACAACCATATCTATACATAGACACAATGTACATGCATACAGAATAATATGGTTATATAATTCTTTGGTAACCAGAATCTGTTTTTTCATATTTCTATTAAAACAAAAAAGAAAATGCCAGTGCAATTCACTCTTTAATAGATTATTAAAAATTGTGAACTTAAATAAACTTGCCACAATAATAATTATGACAAATTCAAAAATAATGAAAGCAAATTTTTTAATAGAAATTTTTTGTTAGTTATTATCTTAATGTTAAAAAACATTGATTTGCAAATCCTCAATATTTAAGAGATAAAGTAGATGGGGAAATGGAATTATTTAAAAAACCAGAAAAGAAACAGGAATACTAAATTAAAGAATTTTATCTGGTTTTTCTGTGATAGGCTGAAATGGATGAACATCTTCAGATTCAGCCTTACCATTCATTACAGAATAAAATGAACTTAAAAACTATAATCATTGTGAAAAATGTATAATTATTCTTTTTCCAGTTCAAAGAAGTCAGTCCATCAAATACTACTGTGAAGAAAACTTGTCCCTTGTGAATATTTCTGGGACAACGACTGGTACTATTATAACATTATACCATGGTGATAGTTTCTATAGAAACAACCAAAAATGTCAGTGGTTAATTGATGCAGGGAGAGATGGTGCAAGAATCCAGCTGACAGTCGAACATTCAGAATTGGAATGGTCACCGGAAGGTGCTATTTGCATGGATCTGTATGATTTTGTTGATGTTAGGGATGGTAAGTTATGGAAATGAAGTGTTTGCCTCTTTAAATTTGAATTAATTTGAGAATTTAATGATACCACAGTGATCAGTAATCTTTAAATTTATTTGTTTAGATTTTTTAAACACCTTGATTCTGACTTCTAATGTTAAAGGAGTATTATCTACGAGTGGTATTTTGCATAAAATCTCTGAAAACATTGACCATAACATCACTAAGATATTTTGTTATTCATTTTTTTTTTTTTCTTCATGTCACTGCTAATCCAGTGGTATAGTAAGAAATGCCAATGAACAGTCACTGAAAACTCAGTTATCTTAATAATCTTAACAGAAAACTAAACTTTAGTAACTGACTAAGCAGCTCATGTTTGTTTATCAGTTTTTTCTGACTTACAACACTCAGACACCTAACTTAACGTCTCTTTTGATTTTTCTCAACTCTCTTAATTAACATATATGTAATTAAACACAATGCAGTGACAATGGTTGAAAATTACATTATGAGCAACAGTGACAGCTCGACATGCAAACATCAGTTAAAGATTACATTAACAACAGCCGGTGATAGTTTGATGTGTAAACAGCTCTTAACAGCTCTTAACTGAGATACAGTCAAATTTTGTCTCTTTTGCATGTGTAAAATTGTGTCAGAGAAGTTATTAATTGAAAACTCAGTTCAAACAAAACATTGTTTCCAATGAAAAACACTAAGATGTAATAATAATAATACTGCAGTTTTAGGAAAAAGTCCAAGTTAAAAGAAAGAAAGGGGTTGACCAGGTTCATTTTTGTTACTGTAATAGCTGGGTACTGCTTTAATATTTTAATTGGTGTAACATATATGGAATAATATAAAACTGGGAATAATATTTTAAACTGGATGATATTAATTATTGTTGCAGGCAACAGTACATCATCTAAATCAATTGCTGTGTGGTGTGGATATCGCAGTCCAAGATCAGTTATCAGTACTGGCAGATATCTCTACATCACTTTCAAATCAGACCCAAGAAACCACTACAAGTATGATGGTGTTATTTTGACCTTTGACATCTTCAGTAAGTTCTGAACATATCTGAAAATTCCTTTTGTTAAAGAATTATTACAGAGCACTTGCACAGCACTGAACATTTTTTGTGACGACCGCCATGGATTTTGTTTATTGAATTTGTGTTGTCAATAAAAAAAAAAGTTTAATAAATTTTATCTTGACAGAATTAATTAGGCCAGTGCTAAAAGCCACATTGAGTGTTTTATTTATATATGTGTAAAGTTCATGATTCAAAGGTTTAAATAAGCTGTTTTATTTTGTGTGAAAATTTTCATTTTGTGTTTCTGCATTAAATGTTTTAACAGGTGCAGACTGTTTTTTTTTTGTTTTTTTTTAAAGTTTACACCGAGCTGTATTTGTTTCAGATTCGACTGACTGCCCTGGGCTCTACTCCTCCCCTGGTAATGAGTTTTGTTACTCCCTCATCAGCGACAGAAAGGTCAACTGGTTTACTGCTCAGGAATACTGCAACCACGACCAAGCCAATCTTGTCAGCATCCATTCTGACCTAGAGGTCAACTTCTTAAAAGGTCACTCTCTGAATATACCTTGAAGTGAATAAGTAAAAAGTATTATTCACATAGTGTGTTTGTTTGTGTGTGTGTGTGTGTGTGTGTGTGTGTGTGCATGTGTGTCTGAATGTTGGTGGGTGTGGGATGAAAGTGTAATATGTAATTTCTGTAACAGTAGGGGAAACTTCAGATTACTTGACGATGATGATGATTATTTGTTTTTGTTTATGATGAACAATTACTTTAATAGGTACAAAATAATTATAATTTTATCATCATCATCATCATGTTTATCATATAATTTATTGTTGTTCTTATCATAATTATTATTCCAGAGAAAGATAAGTTTTTTAATATATTATATATTTCTGAAATGAAATTTTCACACCATTATTACTGTTACATCAAATTTATTAACATTAATTTTCATAATTTTTGTCTCTAAAAATATTTATTTAATGTTCTAATCCAGCTTTTAGAATTATCAATAATTTTTTCTTATTAATATGGGAACTAATTTTTTATCTATTTATGTTTTTACTACATGGTTTTTGTAAAAGATATTAATCAGTGTTATTCAAATAAAGAAAACATGTAATTATTTTTCAGGTTTGGAATCTGGTAATGGCGAAGGTTGGATTGGCCTTAATAAAATTGTCAATGATGATCATTTTGCTTGGATTGATAAGACAGTTTTTAATTACAAAAAGTATGATTTTAAAAATCATTACTGTTTCATTTATTACAAGGAAGTACAACATAATCTGAATAGAAATAAAACTGTAATCTCCATAAATAAGATAGTTTAAGAAAAACAACAGCTTTTAAAAAAAAAAAAAAAAAAAGAATTTAATTGAATTTCAGAACATGTGAAATGATTTAGAAAAATCAAATTTAAAAAACTATTTTTAACAAAAGAAGTTTTGGTATTGAGTTCAAAAATTTGTATAAGCATATGGTTATGATACTTCATTCCAAAACAATCATTATTAGTTTATTATTATTATCTTTTTTTTTTTTTGTTGGATATCAGCTTTGATCCTGATGTAGGTGTGAATGTTGATGATGACTGCGAAGTGTTTGATGTTGACACAGGACTGTGGCGAGGGATTGACTGTCTGCGCAATAAAGCCAACTTCTTTTGTAAGATGAACAAAGGTGAGTGGTGTGGGTTAAATAGTCACCTTCTCTCTCACTGAACAATGTTTAAGTTATTTATTGTCCAAAACATTGTTGAGAAAGTGGTGGAAATAAGTTAACATGCCCAATAATAATAACAACAACAACAACAATAATAATAATAATAATGATAATGATAATGGTAATAGAATTAACTGTTTCATTGAAATTCATAACCTCTCAAAAATATGAAGAAGACCAACACATTATTTACAACAACAACAACAATGATAACATCAAAAAATAACAATAACAGTAATAATAACAATAATAATAATAATAATAATAATAATAATAATAATAATAATTTAGGTTCAGGATTCAGCATCTGAAATCGTTTGAACAGAAATGATTAAGATTTTAGAAATTTTAGAATTTTGATGTTGAAGGAAAATAATGTCAAATCCTAAACACAAAATGTATATTATATTTGATTCAGAGCTTTTTACTTATGATCTGCTTATGTTTTTATGTAGTATTTTCAATATATTATGTGTACTAAATAAAGCTCATAAGTTCTTAAACTATCAGAAAAGTGTGAGTTATCATACTTTCAGATGTTTGAAAAATGGTACAAATTTGAAAACTTTACTGATTTCAGTATACAGTGATTTTACCTTTGATGTATTTATTCAGTTGGGGAAAATTGGTAGTAAGTAAGTGATACGTTCGGTTAAAAAACAGGATTTTTTATAATCATTTTATTCATTTTTAAGTAATAGATTTAAATATTTAATTATATTAATATAGGCTTATTTTATTTTTATTTCCCTCACCTCCACAATAACAGTTTATAAAGTATTATATATATCTGATCAGTAGTACTCAAATATATTTTGTATTTCATTTTGCAAGGTAAATATACAGTTTTGTATAACACACCTGAAAAAAAAAGCCAAAAGAATCTGGTAAGAATATTTTAATCATAAATAGAAAATAAAATTCATTATATAGGATTTTCACTTTCATGGAAATAAGAACAAGGAATTAATTCTATGGCTTACCAAGTGGAAATAACTGATCTCTCAGATATATTTTTTTTTTTTTCTGGACAATTATCTGATTTAAATATATTTCTGATGCTGTTATCAGAGATATCTGATTATTTTCACTGTTAATTGCATAATCTAACTTAGTAAGATTAAAAAAAAACATTATTTAAAATAATATCACTAGAATTAATATTGCTTTCCTTATTTAGCTTCATTTTGGTAAAGACAAAGCTATACCTGTAATTAACATTTTAAAAATATCTAACTGATGATAAGTAATTAATTTCTAGCATTCTTCCATCAGAAGTCTATTTAAGCATAACTAAATATGAGACTTTCATGTTGAAAGTGTATTATTAATTATATTTAAATTTAATAAACAAAGTTGTAAATCTCTCATGAATTTGTTACTTTTGCTCTGCTAAAGTTATGAACCAAGATTTGTTTAAATTTTCAGACCAAAAACCGATGAATGTTATTGTGGTAGCAGTTGTTGTTCCTGTCGTCATTTTGCTTGTTGTCATCGTTGTGGTTGTTGTGTACTTGAAGTTCGGCAGGAAGACCAGTCGGACTGAAACATCTCGCAGGGCTGCATACACAACATCCCAGAATGATGATGTTCATCATAATGATGATGATGATCATCATCATCATCATGCAGTGGGTTCAAAAAATGAACCCAGAACCAGTGTGATCACTTCTGGATACTCAGAGAGAAACAACTTTGGAAGAATTTCATCAGCTCCCCCTGGTGAGGGCAACATTCAGCATGTAGCGCCACCTACCTATGAAGAAGCACTGAATCATCCGGTCCTTGATGTTTGAATGTTAGTTTGTTGATTACTGTGATACATCATTTTTTTCTTATCATTTTAAGAATTTCTGTATTTTTTTTTAGTTTACAAAATAGTTGATTTTTATTTATTTATGATTTAAAATTTGTATGAATTTTATTGATTTTAATTTTTGATTTCTACTTCAAAAGTAGAGAAAGAAGTTAAGTTTTATTAATATTGTTATTTCTTTTAAACTGAAGCTGTTGGAAAGATAAATTGCATAAATTGAAAAATTTCTTTTTGATGCAGCATTTTACACTCAGGTCAACGATTTTTATTAAATTTAAAAAAAAAAAAAAAATAATCGTTTCAACAGTTTTTATCATGTTTAAATACAATCAAAATTTTAAAAATTAATACCAGCATTATATATTTTTTTTTATTATTATTATTATATCATTTATATTCTTGTATATTCCCATGTTTGCCAGTTTTATTTGATTATGTTGTAAAATATTATTATTTAGGTTATTTATTTTTATTTATTAATATTTCCTTATTCCCCAGAATTACTTCTTCATTATTGTGAGATTTTGTTTTGATAAAAAAAAAAAGAATGCCTTTGATAGAGGCAGCACTTCTGAAAACCTGTTTTAGAGTTTAAAACATTGTCTTTAAAACATACACAAGTTCTAGTGATGAACACTGATATTAATTTTTCATTTTAGTTTAACCACTGTACATTAATATGTTGTTGAAAAACAAATATAATCTGCTGAACTCAGAAACAAAGTGGACATTATTTCAAAATATATTTAGGCATTTGAGACCATAAAAAACATGTAAATATAGAATTTTGATGACATGTATTGACCCTTAACAACTTTCATGAAGGCTATTTGTTTATTTCATGAAAAACCTATTCTTAGTTCAGTCATGAAATACATACTCACAAAAAGCCACGTTTTACCATATATGTATATTTTTCATTATACAAATTCATTTTTTTTATTACTCCAAAAAATTAACTCCAAAAGTTTATTTTCATTTTGTTATTTTTATAACATTCCATGATGTGTGTGTGTGTGTGTGTGTGTGTGTTAAGAGTTTATATTATATTCAGATGGTGAAGGATATTGTTTACAGGAATATTATAGCTAAACTTCTAAATCATGTACAGGCTAAAATGCATTTTAACATATTTATAGTTTTGTATATTACGAATCATCACTGATTTTGTCCACCAGAATAAGAAAACAGTAATTTCTTGTTTCAGGCTTTATCATGTCAAGATATGTACATTTTATTGTTCACAAATATATATCAGAGATGCACAGTACTTAAAAAATATATATATATATATATATATATATATATATGGAATAAGTTTTATATTTCAAGAACAATTAAAACTTTTTCTCTCAGATTTTATAGTTTTATTTTTTAAATGTTATTATTGATCTTACTATTTCATATCATCAGATAATGAGAGATATCTACCCTAGGTAATTAGATATATTTATATAAGATATTTTTACAGAATATACTTACTGGTCATAAACTGTTAGGTCATAAAAAGTTGACTTCTTTCAGTCTTTTTATAAATGAATAAAACATATTTTTTAATGTTTTAATATATTTGTATTCTATGTTATTAAGTTTATATACATGTATTTTAATAGAGTGTATTTGTGATAAGATTATATTTATATCTTTGCATTTGTATGATACTTTTTTCACTGTTTATGTATTCTTGCAAAGATTTTATATTCATTCTACTGCTGTATTGATTTATTTTTCTCTCCATCTGTTTGCCTCTCCACACACGTTTAATTTTAATATTTTCATGATCTTTTCTACTTGTTCATCAAAATTGTGATCTGTGCTTTTCTGTGGGAATTTGTATGTAAAAGATGCCTTGTTGATTGTTGAAATAGAATTGCCATGTCTGTGCATTCCTTAATCAAAACATATAAAGTATAGTATTGTAGATTAGTAATGTATTATCCACTATAAAATATATCGTCATTTGTTTATTTTTAACTTACCACTTTTGAAGATGTTTAACTTCAGGACAGAATTTACAGTAGTAAACTGTATGAAATAATACATACATACATTTTATTTACACTGGTGTGTAGGTGTGTGTGTGCATGCCCTCCCACATGGATGAATATATAATATAGGATACTGCAGTGCTGTATTTTGAAGTTTACAATATAGTATTTTATAGTATCTCATTATGTTTGGGTGTATCAGAGATTTATGAATTAGTATGTTTATTTATATTTTTTTTTATTGTTTTCTAATTTCAATGTTGTTGCGGTTTACACAAAAGGCTAGTCATGAAATGTTTAATAAGTAAATATATATTTTGTACCCCAAAGAACCTTGTTATGAAGATATTTTTTTTTTTTAATACTTTTTAAAAATATTAGTATTTTATAATCCTTTTCTGGTCTTTAATAAACAGTTCAGTTTCTATATTTAATGATATATTTTCTTTTATTTCACATTACCATATTTCGATATGAACTCTTGAATTTTGTATGTAAATATGTATGTATATTTGAAATCATTTTATATTCACTATAAAGGTGATACATATATTTTTTGGCACTTTGCAGATTATGTTTACAATAAATTTTTATATTTTTAACTTGCTTGTGTTGTTTTATAAGAAAAACTAATAATAAATAAATAAAAATTGAATGAAGCTTTTTTCTTCTTCCTTTTACAAAGTTGAGAGATTAAAACAGGCACATTTCCAGAGAACTAATTTCTGTTGTTTATGTTTAAAAAATAAAATTATTACTACCAAACTGCTTACATGCAAAACAATGTTAATTGAAAAACTAAAGCAAAAATAATCATCTTGCTAAAAAATATTTTATTAAAATTTCATGATCACAATCTTTAAAGTAACATATAATTCAATTTGTAACAAAAAAACCCTTTCTGTATAAAAAGAGACAGAACTTTTGAAACACATACCAAACACAGACATTTTTAAAATTAGAAGGAAAAAAAAAAAGAATAAACCCTGATAACTATTTCCTGTAAAACTGAAATTGATTTAATATGGCCTAGAATACTGTTTCAATGGTAAACATGGAAGTGAAAATAATAAATTAAAAAAAGACTAAACCCTGTTACATCATGTTTTAAGTGCTTTAGAAAATGTCTACTAGAACAAATACTTAAAAGAACATCCATTTGTAAGAAGCATCAATTAAAAAATAATAATTTTGTTATATCTGCCATTTTGAATATTTAACAAAAAAAAATAAAAAAAAATAATAAATGAAACAAACAGTATATATATTTATGTTAGTAAAATAGATTTACAGGAAATGTTTGTGCATTTCTTAAACGAGTATTTCAATAACCAAAATGATCTTGAGAATGTAACCCTGTTTACAGTGAATTATTTGCAACCAAACATTCATTAACATTTCAAATATAATTATTCAAAACATGTAAAAACTAATACAGCTATGGCACCAAACATTTGCAAAAAATGTTTTTAAAATCTGTTTTAATAACCAAACTGATTATTCATAAAATGATATGAAATTTTTTCTTGACTGGATTTCAAATGCCCAAAATACTTATGGCATTTTCCAACATAAATGTTTTTAAACAATCATAATACAAAATATATTGATTTTTGCATACAAATACACCTGACTGTATAATATTTACACCAAAGATATGTATATATTCTTCAAAAACGTTTTAATAACCAAACTTGTTTCCAGCTGGTATTTTGCATGCACCAAATACTTCTGTTTTTTCAACAGATAATTCTTCTTTATACAAACCTGATAATACAAAATGTATTGATATTACAACTAACCATACAATATCTGCACCAAATATTTGTAAGTGCTCTAAATATATTTGAATTTAAAAAGTATTTTTAAATCTGTCACCTAAATATAAATATATATAGATAGAGAAGTATAGTTTGGTTATAAAAAACCTATCGTATGAGTGTATCAGTCAAAACAAAGTAATTCATACATATCGCATATTATTTTTAAGATTGTTATCACCATTAGTGTCCAGTATTTATCCCAGTTTTTATTTCATCAGTATTAAATTTTGAAATCAGTCTTCTTACCTTACCTAAAGCAAAAAAACCCAAAATGTTTACTGAAAATAAAACTAACTACCACAGATAACTGTATTTTATGTAAAAACAAGAACAGGAATAGCAGTTAAATAAGTTAAGGTGGAAAATTCTAAAAATTATTTAAATAAATAAATAAAAATATAAATAAGATGGAATGCTTAATACCAACATTTGAATGTTATCTCAGCTTACTAAAAATATTGTGCTCAATGTATAATAAATGAAAAAAATCATTTGTTTACTTGTAGTTCACAACAACAATATAGTTATGTATATAAATCTCAATCTGAAAGAAATTATACATAAATAAGCAAAACACTAAAACAAAATTTACATCATTATAATACATGTATTTTGTGCTGTATAACATACCATCATTTTCACTCATATATGAAAAAAAAAAAATCTTAAGGAGTAAGAAATCTGAAAAAAAACACCTGCTAATACACAACCCTGTAAATGATTGTTTTACTACCAGAGAGAAAATGTACTTAAATGAGTTCTGTTTAAAAATTTAGTTAAATAAACAGATTTAATCTAATTTTTTCTCTGACATATACATTTCTTTTAATTAAAAATGTAGAATGTAATTTATTATTTTTTGTAATGTATCTAGACCCATAACAACAATTTAAAAAGATAGAATTCAATATTATTATTATTAATTACATATATATTTTTTACATCCCAAAATTATAACAACAATTTCAACAACAGAATTTACAGTGAATTATTATCATCATCATCATCATTACTTTGTTTTTACAAAATCATAACAACAAAATTCAGCAGAGAATTTTATAATTTCATTATTTTGTTAATTAACGTAAAACTACTGTATACATAATCACCTCACATGAAAATCATAACAATTCTTGGCTACATGTTAGTTTTGCACTGCAAATTGTTAAAGAAGAAGAAAAAGTCTATGGGATGATAGGATCAGCATAGGAGCAGCCACTCTCAATTCCAAGGTTGTAGTGGTGACCTTCGCCATTTTTATAAAGACTTGTGACTGTTCTGAACCAGCCATGTTCTCCCTGAAAATTAAAACACCGTGTTGATAAAACTTCTGTTTTTATTTCAAATTGTGTCTGTCTCTGTATACGTGCATGTGTCTGTGTGTGTCTGTATACTGATATATATATGTGTGTGTGTGTGTGTGTGTGTGTGTGTATCACAAATGTATATATATATATTTTTTTTATTTGTGTAAATAAAAACCTCTATTTTTAAATTATGTTATGTGTGCCCACACACACACACACACACAGATATATACATTTATATAAATATATACGTAGTGTACATATTTACTGCATATTAGAATTTGCTAATTCTTAATCTTATTGTAAATTAAGCCTACACATGTGTTTTTAATTTATATTTTTGTCACAAATGACATACGAAAAAAAAAAAAAATATATAAAAGTTATATCATCCTTTATTAAGAAGGTAATATTATTGTTTTATTTTACTTACCCAAGGCTCCCCCCAGGAATTCCTCACCACCCAGTACTCCACCCCAGTGGCTTTATCAACTCCCCACCCTACCACAGACACTATATGATTAATCTGAAAAGAATTAAACAATATATTAAAAATAAGAACAACAACAATAACAACAAGAAAATAAGAGAAAGTAAAACTAATAAGACCAATTACAGTAATAATTATGATGATGATGATAATAATAATAATAATAATAATAATAATAAATATTCAGAAGAACTAATAATTATTTAATAACAAAAACTGTTCAACAGAAAAAAGACAATCAATTTAAAAAAAAAATTTGCTGAAGGTGTTAAAAAAAATAACATTTTAAAGATCATAAAATAAAATATAATAAAAATAAATATAAATTTTAATAATTAAAAATAAAAATAGAAATATGTAAACAAATGTTTAACAAAACTTACAGCATTAAACAGATGATACTCTGCAAATATTCCACCTGTGTAAGCTTCAAGCTTGTTGGTTGCCATGACACCACAACTGTAAACAAAACAGAAAATTCATTATATCTAAAATTCAACATGGGCGATGTCTGTCATTTGTTTTAAGAATTGTTACTTCAGTCACTACCAACTGATCCTGCATTAAAATACTGCTTACTGTTGCTTCTGTTTAAACTGAAGAAACATTTTTGAAATAACTTAAAATCAAAAACAAAAAACAATAATTAATTTGTTTTAGCATAATCACTAAGAATTATGGGTAGTGAGATTATGTAAAACATTTTAAAACTGTGTTGCCAACTCTCTGAAATATGCTTAGGAATTTGTGAGATTAGTTTCAGATACTGATTAAAATGTTCCCTGACAATGTGAAAAATAAAATGGCTACCAAGGTTGACACTGTGTTGGTAACCAAAAGAAACTTGGCAAACAGACGCAGAAGAGCAGAAGAAGAAACTGCTTGAGGTAAATTTAATTAAGGATGTAATTTATATGTTTCTAGAATGATCTGTGTAAAATACAGTTATAGTCTGCAAACGATGGGCTGCTTCTGTATGTGCTTTCAGCATTACTAGTAAAAGAAGAGGTCAAAGGTTATATGACAAAGGTTAGTATTTAAAATACCTGATTGGTCCATTTTTGTATATTTCTGCCATCATCTTTTTGCGACCACTAACAGTGCCATAATCAGACACCTTCCATCGAGTGAAGTTCTTCAGATTTTCACATTTGCCAAATGTCGTACATGTTCCACATTCATCAAAAGGATTACAAGCTGGAGGACAAATTATAAATTGAAATGAAATTATTGATAATGAGAAGAATTATGAAAACAATTATCTGGGTGTTTTGTTTTTGTTTTATTAAAGTGTGTTTTATATTAAATGTATGTAATAACACTAAAATGATAACAATTAATTTAAGCTCTTGAATTTAAATGGACTGCAATCTGGAGAACAAATTAATGATAAATTAAATTAAATTATTTATTGATAATAAACAGGAAAAACATTAAAAAATTTGCAGTAGATTTTACCAAATTCCAATTATCAAACAACAGTAATAAAACTGCAATGAAAAATAAAACAAAATACAATTAATATGCTGTTGATTCTCAATTTCATGCACCTTGGTTTTGGATAATTAGAACCAACCACCATTTCCCACTTAAAACCTTTAAATTATTCTAAGTCCCACTAAACAATGACAGCAACCATCTCTCAACCCTCTTTCTATCAAAATAAGAGTAATTTTTACCACTGGCCTCGTTACCATTATAACCTAACAAACTTTACCCAACCTAGCCGACATTTTTCTACTGTAAATATTTCTTAACATATACTGCATAAGATTTGTTTCCATTGTTTTTATGTCTGTATAAATTATTCTGTATTATACAACTGTTAAGTGTGTACTAAAGGTTCATGGTTTGGAAAATTTCAGGATTAATGTTTATTATACACAATTTTCCAGACTGATACTCCTCTCACAAATCTGTGAAACTGTGGGTCAGCAGTATATTCATTGTAAAAGAATCATAACAGGCCAAATATAATTACAGACATTTCTGAATGTGTTTCACATTCAGGCATATATATGTAACTATCTATCTATCTATATATATATATATATATCATATGTAAGTATTTTTGTATTTATCTATCTATATATACATCATGTCTATGTATGTTTGTATTTATCAATCTATATATATATCATATGTATGTATGTTTGTATTTATCAATCTATATATATATATATCATATGTAAGTATGTTTGTATTTATCTATATCTATGTATGTATTTATCTATCTATCTATTTATTTATATATATATCTCTATATATACACACCCTGATCTTTAGCTTGGTAGTTGTTGCAGGTTTCGTCGGGGATGCCCTTCTGATGTGCGTAGGCATAGACCCCAAGGTCACCTCCACCTTCGCAGCTGCCTGCATTGCCGCAGTCGATGACGTTCTGGACAGACAGGTAGGTTGACGGCCACTCTCCTTTCCTGAGGATGTTGATCCTGTCAGCCAGCGCACTGGTAGAACCCATAGCCCAACAAGAACCACAGTCTGAAAATTAAAAACGCAAAAATTATACTTTTAACATTTTTACATGACACACATATACACACAAACATATACATACATATATATATATATATATATGTATTAAAATTGTTCTTATTATGACATGCCATATATATATATATATATATATATATGTATGTAGATATACATAAATACAACAACAGTATATCTACATACATATTTTATATATATATATATAATATATAGCATTATATAATAAATTAGTAAAATAGATATAGATAATAAAATTTGTAACAAACAAAATTATAATAGAGACAATGGATATTAATAAAAAAAGTTATGTATACATATACACACACATGCACATGTTTGTCTGTATACGTACAATAATACATATGTGTGTGTGTGTGTGTGTGTGTGTGTGTGTGTGTGTGTGTGTGTGTTGAAATATATATGTATTGAGTAAACTTACACTGTGGAATATGCTGATTTCTTGTTGTACTGGCATAATTTACACCGCTTATGTTTCTCCAGTCCCATTGTTTTGGCAGTGAAGACATATCTATTACTTCATGTGGTCGTGGTTTTGTTCTTAAAAATATAAGTGGCAAAAAAAATATATATATAATTTATAGTATAATATCTAAAATTATGAATATTTGGTACACATTTCAATTTATCATTTTATATAAATTTGTCCGTTCCCTCATTTTATTGTTAACTTTTATTAGTAATAACAACTTTTTATTATTCTGAACAGTGCTCTAAATACAAAGAGCTAAATGATCATTTTTGAATATATAAAATTAAGAAGCAGTATCGAATATGAAACAACAATGAAAATGAAACTTAAAAACATTTTACTCACTTCACGGTTTTGA
The DNA here is from genome assembly GCA_012295275.1 of Chrysomallon squamiferum. Taxonomy (NCBI): domain Eukaryota; kingdom Metazoa; phylum Mollusca; class Gastropoda; order Neomphalida; family Peltospiridae; genus Chrysomallon; species Chrysomallon squamiferum. The sequence goes on from CM022667.1 coordinate 1,576,423, forward strand.
CGCCTTTGTTGAACTCCGGG
>CM022667.1:1581442-1596800 GCA_012295275.1 Chrysomallon squamiferum
TATTTAGAGGGGTGTAGCCATACCCATCTGCAGCAACGGTAGGATTTTCTGCTGATTTTCTGTGATCAAAACAAACCAGAAATGTCACAAAGTTATAATGATATCACAAAGTTAAAATGGGGGAGATAACAGCAAAATTAAAATTAATATTTGAGTATCAGCTCTATACAAATTAGAACAGCTTTTTTTGGAACGTTTTTGGATGCAAGCTTATCGTAACCGTTGTCAATGGAATAAAATTAATGGCCTGCTCAATTAATGGCCGATAATTATTTGACTCCGGCATTGCTCTAGGTATTACTTTGTGAGTACATGTTCTATAATACGTAAATTTACATGGATGTTGTCCACATGAGAGGAGTTCCTGATGGTTCAATATTTTGATAGGACGATTGTCCAGGTTCGACGCCATTCCAGTCTAAATAGTTATCTCCCTGAGACCAAACTGAGGCTGCTGTGAAATGACCAGAAGTTCTGTGTCGAATTGGAATAACAGAATCCGGACCTCCTGAAAACAGATTACAGAATACGCTCATGTGTGTGTGTGTGTGTGTGTGTGTTAATGTGTGTGTGTGCGCACAGCAACAACGATAACTACTAATACTAATATTACTTTTACTACTATCACTAGTACTCCTACAACAACTACTACTACCACTACTACTATTACTATTAATATAATAATAACAACAATAGCAGTAATATCAAGTATCCCATACCAACCCCCCTCTCTCTCTCTCTCTCTCTCTCTCTCTCTCTCTCTCTCTCTCTCTCTCTCTCTCTCTCTCTCTCTCTCTCGTTAATCTAATCTTTAAAATAATTATTACAACATATTAAAGCAAAAAACCCAGCATGATAACTGTACTTACCTCCTCGTAGAAAGACTGTTTCTCCGAAGTCGGTGTCGACTCTGATAAACACAACAGTTCTTTGGAATATAGTATTAGACGCTGCTGCAAATAAAAATGAATTAATTGTGTGAGTAGAGCAGAGACAACAAAACGCGAATTCATAATACAGTAATGTAGAGCAACAAGTAATGTTTTTTTTTTTTTTACAGTTCAGAATATACTACGTTATTCATGATAAGAAGTAAGAAGTAGGTTATCTTATAATACGTTGTAAAACCATTCGCGAATAACTAGAGTAAATGACAATGTTTTAATATTTATGCGGCAGTATTTTAGTACAAATACTTTTTTTTTTTTGGTGTTAAATGTTTAAGGTGTAAGATATGAATCAATCCTGTTTTGTTTTAGTTATTTATTAATTAATTTTAATTTTTATTTTTTATTTATTAGTTGGTTTTATATTGTTTTTGTGTTTTTTTTTTTTTTTTTTTTTTTTTTTTTTTTTTTTTATATATATATATATATATATATATGTTTATTTTAACTACTTCGCGAAAAGCTAAGTACAAAACCCACTTTCTTTCGATAAATGGCTAAGTTATCTCCCCGAGAATCCCGCTAAAATCGGATATTACGTCATTAGGAAAGCCTTAGCAACACAGTTAAAGAATTATTACAAAGAAGGGCTAAATCTGAACTTAGATATAATCAAAATATGGTAAGTTGTCTTAAGATTTTTCACACAGTCTTTAGTTTAAGATGCTAAACATATATATGAAGTTTTACAAGTTACGAACGTAATTTACACTATGTAATGTAAAAAAGAACAAAAACCCAGAAATAATGCTGATTTATCAGAAACCTATTTGTTTGGGATTGTTATTTTGTAAAAACAATAAAAAGAACAAACGATGAAGCATACTCGAATACTGAAGGCGACATATATATATATATATATATATACACACACACAAATTCACACAAACTCTAGCTGGTTTTTGTTTTTGTTTTTGTTGTTGTGAAATACATGTTCTAAACAAGAACAAAATATATATATTTAAACTAAATACAAGTAACACAAATACGGCTGACTTTCAGCGTCCAGAAACAGGTCCCGAAGTTTCAAAAGGTTCTGATCATCCAAAAGATATGGTCCCACTTTTTCATACACCCCGAGCCGGGAGGTCATTTGGGGTCAGACTGAAGCGAAGAAAACGGTTACTGCAGCGTCGCCGAATGATAGTAACTCAAGAATTTGTTCTGGGAATGATTGGATTTGTATTAATGATGGTTGTCACAGAGTTTCACTTTGAGAAAGTATATCTAGACGAATCTAACATGGTTTTCTACATGAAGGTGATTATTTCAGTAACCACAGGAATGCTGCTCCTCGCTGTTCTTGCGTATTACGTAACGGAAGTGCAGCTGAAGATGACGGAAAAAGACGTATTCGATTATCGGATGGTGGTGACAAAAACATTCGTCGTAAAACTGTGCGTGGAGTTAATAGTGTGCTCTTTCCATCCTTTTCCCGGATATGTTAAGCTGCCGTTTCCAACCTTAGGCGGTGGAGAGTGGTATGTACCCACTGATGCTCTGTTCTCGATCTTGATGTTACTTCGTCTGTATCTTGCGGTCCGGTTTGTCATTGTGCATAGCCACTGGATGATGAACTCATACCTGCAGGGAGTCGGGGCGTTGAACAAAGTCAACATCGATACGGGATTTATTCTGAAATGCCTCATGAGGGACTATCCTGGTACGCTTATTATAATGATAATGCTGGGGATACTGCTGATTAATTCTTGGGCAATGAGAGCCTGCGAATCGTTTTACGTGCCGGGTCACTATCAAACGGACTACTTCAATTCCATGTGGTTAGTGACTATAACTTTCCTAACCGTCGGTTACGGTGATATCTCGCCCAACAGTTACTGCGGCCGATTTGTAGCCGCAGAAACTGCCATGATAGGGGTGGGAACGACGGCGTTGCTGGTCACCGTAGTGACGTCAAAATTTGAACTGACCAGGCCCGAACGTTACTTGCACATATTCTTTTTGCGAATGGATGTTCAGAGAAGAAAGAAGATGGTCGCAGCAGATATCGTGAAACTGGTTCTGAGAATTTGGCGCTGGCAGAAAATTAACAAACTGACAACCGGCCGGAGTCTGGCACTTCGCGTACAGCTGAACACGGCTGTACAGAAAATGAGACTGATCATTGAAGAAGACGAAAAACTCATCGAAGATAGCATCAACGTCATTGACGTGGGTATTAGCGTCATCAAGGCCGGTGTTATGTTAGAGAAAATGCGCTCGAAAGAGCTATTGGCAACACGTCTGAAGAGAATTAACGATAAACTGAATACAATACAGACAAGCCTGGGTATTTCGAAATAAAGGAAAATATTTATTATTATTAACGAAAAAAATTAGTTTTTATTTCTTACAATGACACCATTTCATTGGATGGAAAATTATTTTATTTTATTTTATTAAATTTTACTTAATAATTTATTTATTTATTTATTTATTGGAATTACTATACATCAGTTTCAGTCCGCACATTCAAAGAGTTCTTTTTAGGTAACAAATGTTGTTTTTTGGGTTGTTTTTTTTCGGAACTATTACTTCTTTATTTATTTAATTGTTGACACACTAATTTATACGCATACTCATATTCACTCAAAGAAAATCATAGATGAAGATAATAATAATAATAATAATAATAAATAAACGTAATAAAAACAACAACACAAAAACAAACAAACAAACATAAATTTTAAAATAATAAAATAAATTATAACAAAATAAAAATAAAAATAAATAAATAAATAAATAAAAATCAACAACTTTTACATCCAGGAAACCATTTTTATTATTATTATTATTTTTTTATTTCGAGAAAGGTTTGACAGTGCAGTGCAGTTTGAATTGTAACTAACTATTCTTTGAACGCCTCTTATTATCGTCATACTAAACACTGCATGTTTAACAAACACCTTTTTTCATGCTTTTCAATAAATCTTAGAGACGATAACAATCTTTAGTTCGCAAAAAAAAAAAAATATATATATATATATATATAAAGATTGTCTCTTCCATATCGGAAATGACGTCAATACCATTAGTGGTATTTATCCAAATTTCAGCTTGAAAATAATTTCATTTTAAAAATGGTAAGTTACTGTCAATACTGGATTCATTTGTTAAATCATAATAGTAGTTTGCTGTAATTATTCAGAAAGATATACATTTTGTTTAGTTATTAATTTTTAAAATACCTATAGAAAGAACAAATATACGATCATAACGAAAACAAAATAAAAAAGTGTATATAATAAAGAGTAATGATTATTAGAGACTTTTCAAATATTATTAATTTCGAAAAATCAGCTTTTGAAACAATTTCAGATAATTTGTGCTACTGAAAGGAAATGGTTTTATTAATTAAAATCCGGTTTTATACCTATTACCCAGCACATTTCTTGGGTCAAGAATGACGTCATATTAACGGAAATTTGTATAATCAATACGAAATAGTCTTCCTTTTAAGAAAAAAAAAAAAAAGATCTTTCTCAGTCATAATCATGATTCAGGATAATAATAATAATAATAATAATAATAATAATAATAATAATAATTAAATTCAGGTTCAGGCAGAACAGCAAAATGTGAATGACCCCAAAACTCCTCTTGTCAGTCATAACGTAAAGGAATACTCCAGTATAAGCGCAAAGTCCGTTGATCTACCCCGACCTGGCAGGTCGTATGGCACCAGACTGAAGAGAAGGAAAAACCTGCTGGAACGTCGCAGAAAGATAGTCAACGTGGAATTCGCTCTGGCGATGACTGGATTAATGTTAATGCTCCTTGTGACAGAGTTGCACTTTGAGGATATATATCCAATTCATTCCGATGTCGCGTTTTACATCAAGCTGGCGATATCGATAACCACTGGGGTTTTACTGCTTGCTGTTCTGGCTTATCACATTACCGTAGTCAAATTAAAAATGACAAACAAAAATATTTACGATTACCGGATGGTTGTTACGAAAACGTTCGTTTTTAAAGTTTCTATGGAACTCCTCGTGTGCGCCGTTCATCCGCTTCCAGGAAACATCAACGTGACGTTTGATACGATAACAGGAGAACAGGGGAGAGTTCCCGTGGACGCAGTTTTATCCATTCTCATGCTGCTGCGTTTCTACATTGTGATAAAGTTTATTATCGTTCACAGCCACTGGATGATCAACATATACATGCAGAGCGTTGGGGACCTGAACAAAGTCGACATCGACACTTGCTTTATCTTGAAGAGTCTCATAATGAACCATCCCATGCTGCTGACAGTGTCCATGATGCTAACGGTTCTGTTTATCAACACCTGGGCAATGAGGGCATGCGAATCGTACTACGTACCAGACAGCGATCAGAACGACCTTTTCAATTCAATGTGGCTCGTAACGGTGACCTTCCAACGGGGCTACGGGGATCTCTCGCCCAACAGTTACTGCGGACGTTTCATAGCCGCGGAAACGGGTTTCATGGGACTAGGGATAACAGCACTGCTGGTGACGGTTGTGACGGCAAAATTCCAACAGACGAGATCCGAGCGCTATCTGCACGCGTTCATGGCCGAGTCTGAACTGCAGAAGAGAAAGGAAATCGCAGCTGCCGACATCATTAAGTTGGTGCTGAAGGTGTGGCTGTTGCATCGCCGTAACAAACTGACGCGTCAACTAAGTTTGCTGTATAGAATAAAACTGAACAAAACCGTGCAAAAACTGCGAGGAATTGATGACGAAATTACAAGCATCATCGAGAACAATACCGACATAATAGACGTGGGCATCAACATGATCACGGCGGGTACCGCACTGGAGAAAGTGCAGATACCAAAAGATGATTTCAAAGAGGACGAGTTTGAAGCTCACATAAAAAGCATTAACAACCAATTAAATGCTATACAATCAAGTTTGCAACAATGATGTTAAACCAGAGAAATAAAAAAAATGGTTTATTTTCTCGTCCAAACAAATTTAAAAAAAAAGAAAAGAAAAAAAAAAGGAAGAAATAATAAATAAATAAATAATAATAATAAAAATAATAATAATTTTATATTATTTATTTATTTATTTATTCATTTATTTATTTATTTTATTTATGCTAACAGAAGCCCTCATCTCGATATTACTGCCAATATTACGGCAGCCACAATAGCGTATAAGTTCAGCATTGTTATTTTGGGTTATTTTTGGATACTGAACGATTGTTTCCAACGTTTTGTCAATTAAAACAGAAAGAAAATATGAAAACACATACAGTTTAATGAAAAAAACATGTATTTTGTTTTGCAATATTGAACTTAATACAAAATGTTAGTAAATGAAAGTAAGTTAAAAACAATACCCATACGATATATGTATCTATGTATGTGACACAATAGATACAAACAAAATCTTAAAATGTCCAGTAAACTCTATTCCAAAGAAAACTCCAGTTCTAAACAAACAATACAATATTTTAGAAAAATACCACATCGAAAATTTCTAATATGTAGATAGATAAGTACATAAATCCACAGCAAATGAACAAATAGCACTAATGTGTTAGCTTTTCAACAACACTGATCGTACTGCATTCAAGCAGATGATGCTCAAGTTGTTTTAAGAATATAGTTTCCTGTTTATGGAAAATGTAAACCTGAACATAAGAGATTCTATTCTGCCAATTAATTAAGAACAGCCATTTGTGTTGTGTGTGTATGTGTGTGTGTGTGTGTTGTCTTATTTACACTATCTACATTTATCTCTTCTTCTTGTTGTACACTCTCTCTTTTAATATTGAATGTGCTCAGCATTCATTTATTTTCTTAATATTATTATCATTTTATCTTTATACATATACATACTTCACACATATATTTATAATCTAGTATTCTTACAAGTGAAAAAATACACCTTTATGAATTAAAATCTGAAGATAACAAAATAATTTCCAAAAATAACACATAGCCATTCACTGGCAGATAAACCAATAGTAGATAAAAAAACACACATCATTTTGCACAATGATTTTAAAATACCAAAGTTGGTGCTAATTTTTCAAAAAATAAAAAATCTATTACTTTTTCATTGATTTTACAGTCAGAATTATTTGTGAAATGGAATTCTCATTACTGATATGTTGCTAAAAATGATCAACCAAATTTTAATCTGGTATTTTTAAATGCTCTTTGATTAATAAAGATAATTAAAATATATATATATATATAAAAGAAAATAACTTTAAAAACATAAATAATGGAAGATTATTGTTATATTATTTTATTTATATCTTATCAACAACTACTATCAGTTTGACTGGCTATAATAAAAAAAAGAATTCTAAATGAACAATAAAAAAAGTAAAAATATAAAAGTTTAAAAAAAAAGGAAAAATAAAAAAGTTTAAAAAAAGGGAGTATCACGATAATGCTGAAGAGACACTTGATAATTATTACATAACAGAGAATCAAAAAGTACTGTTAAGAAACAATGTATTTTACCTTTCAGTGTTCTCAAAACTGAAACCATGACAACATTTAAAGTTAGATATTAACAAAAACAGAAAGAAAGGAAAGAAATAAAAAGGAGAATGGGAAAAAATTAAAAGGAATATAAATAAAAAAAGAAAAAGCTGGATTGAAATAAAAGACAGGACACAATTTTAAATATTCAAATACAAATTTTTTACAAACAAGGAACATATTTAGTACTATAAAAAATAATATGTAAAGTTAATTTCTATTCATTATCATTAATATTCTGAAAGTCAAAAAGTCAAAAAAACAAAACAAAATAACAACAAAAAAACAACAACACAATAATAATAATAATTAAGACACTAAATGATTATCCTGAAAGATATTAATAATAACATTATTTCTCTCCAAGTTAGAAAAATGGGAGTTCTGTCCTAACTAAAAATTGAATTCCATTATATTATGCCAGCTGGGGAAATTGGGAAACCTCTCATAAAAGAATCTCGAGTTTCATTATATCAGGTTAGCTTGGAAAAGTGGAAAACCTCTCTTAGAAGAACATTGGATTTGCTTTTTATCATTACATCTGTGTTTAATTAAATCAGTCTAGCTCAAAATAGCAGACATCTGTAAACAAATGAATCTTAACATTATACAGCTTATAAAGAAAATAGCTTTAAAAAATAAATGATAGCATAAATAATGGGAGATTATTGTTATTGTTATTTTATTTATATCTTATCAATAACTACTAACAATTTGACTGGCTATAATAAAAAAAAGGAATTCTAAATGAACAACAAAAAAAGTAAAAATAAAAGTTTAAAAAAAGGGAGTATCACAATTGTCAAGAGACACTTGATAGTTATTACATAACAGATAATCAAAAAGTACTGTTAAGAAACAATGTATTTTACCTTTCAGTTTTCTCAAAACTGAAACCATGACAACATTTAAAGTTAGATATTGACAAAAACAGAAAAACAAAGAAGCGGAAAAAAAATAAAAATAAAAATAAAAGAAAGAAAAGAATGAAAAAGGAGAATGAAAAAAAATTAAAAGGAATATAAATAAATAAAAAAGAAAAAGCTGGATTGAAATAAAACGTGGCTCAATTCAATGTGGCTCGTAGCGGTGACCTTCCTCACTGTCGGCTACGGGGATCTCTCGCCCAACAGTTACTGCGGACGTTTCATAGCCGCGGAAACGGGTTTCATGGGAGTAGGGATAACAGCACTGCTGGTGACGGTTGTGACGGCAAAATTCCAACAGACGAGATCCGAACGCTATCTGCACGCATTCATGGCCGAGTCTGAACTGCAGAAGAGAAAGGAAATCGCAGCTGCCGACATCATTAAGTTGGTGCTGAAGGTGTGGCTGTTGCATCGCCGTAACAAACTGACGCGTCAACTAAGTTTGCTGTATAGAATAAAACTGAACAAAACCGTGCAAAAACTGCGAGGAATTGATGACGAAATTACAAGCATCATCGAGAACAATACCGACATAATAGACGTGGGCATCAACATGATCACGGCGGGTACCGCACTGGAGAAAGTGCAGATACCAAAAGATGATTTCAAACAGGACGAGTTTGAAGCTCACATAAAAAGCATTAACAACCAATTAAATGCTATACAATCAAGTTTGCGACAATGATGTTAAACCAGAGAGAGAGAGAGAAAAAAAAGGTTTATTTTCTCGTCCAAACAAATTTAAAAAAAAAGAAAAGAAAAAAAAAGGAAGAAATAAATAAATAAATAAATAATAATAATAAAAATAATAATTTTATATTATTATTTATTTATTTATTTATTCATTTATTTATTTATTTTATTTATGCTAACAGAAGCCCTCATCTCGATATTACTGCCAATATTACGGCAGCCACAATAGCGTATAAGTTCAGCATTGTTATTTTGGGTTATTTTTGGATACTGAACGATTGTTTCCAACGTTTTGTCAATTAAAACAGAAAGAAATATGAAAACACATACAGTTTAATGAAGAAAAAAAATGTATTTTGTTTTGCAATATTAAACTTACTACAAAATGTTAGTAAACAAAAGTAAGTTAAAAACAATACCCATACGATATATGTATGTATGTATGTATGTATGTATGTATGTATCTATGTATGTGACACAATAGATACAAACAAAATCTTAAAATGTCCAGTAAACTGAATTCCAAAGAAAACTCGAGTTGTAAACAAACAGTAAAATATTTTAGAAAAATACCACATCTAAAATTTCTAGTATCTAGACAGAAAAATACACAAATCCACAGAAAATAAACAAATAGCACTAATGTTTTAGCTTTTCAACAACACAGATAGTACTGCATTCCAGCAGACAATGCTCGAGTTGTTTTAAGAATATATTTTCCTGTTTATGGAAAATGTAAACCTGAAAATAAATGATTCTATTCTGCCAATTAATTAAGAGCAGCCGTTTGTATTGTGTGTGTGTGTGTGTGTGTGTGTGTGTTGTCTTATTTACACTATCTACATTTATCTCTTCTTCTTGTTGTACACTTTCTCTTTTAATACACCTTTATGAATTAAAATCTGAAGATAACAAAATAATTTCCAATAATAACACATAGCCATTCACTGGCAGATAAACCAATATTAGAAAACAAACAAAAAACACATCATTTTGCATAATAATTTTAAAATAACAAAGTTGGTGCAAATTTTTCAAAAAAACAACGAAAAAAAAAAAAAAAAAAAAAAAATAAAAATCTATTACTTTTTCATTGATTTTGCAGTCAAAATTATTTGTGAAATGGAATTCTCATTAATGTTATGTTGCTAAAAATGATCAACCAAATTTTAACCTGGTATTTTTAAAATGCTCTTTGATCAATAAAGATAACTTAAAAAAAAAAAAAAAAAAAAATAAAATAAAATTATATATCTATAAAGAAAATAACTTAAAAAAAAAAAAATGGCATAATTAATGGGAGATTATTGTTATTGTTATTTTATTTATATCTTATCAATAACTACTAACAATTTGACTGGCTATAATAAAAAAAAGAATTCTAAATGAACAACAAAAAAAGTAAAAATAAAAAAGTATAAAAAAAAAGTAAAAATAAAAGTTTAAAAAAAGGGAGTATCACAATTGTCAAGAGACACTTGATAGTTATTACATAACAGATAATCAAAAAGTACTGTTAAGAAACAATGTATTTTACCTTTCAGTTTTCTCAAAACTGAAACCATGACAACATTTAAAGTTAGATATTAACAAAAACAGAAAAAGAAAGGGAAAAAAAAAAAAAAAAAAAAAAAAAAAAAAGAAAGAAAAGAATGAAAAAGGAGAATGAAAAAAAATTAAAAGGAATATAAATAAACAAAAAAGAAAAAGCTGGATTGAAATAAAACAAAGGAAACAATTTTAAACATTCAAATACAAATTTTTCATATTATACTCATATTAAAAAATATTTAAATAAACATTCAATGTATTTAGATGATACTTGACAAATTTTTTTCACAAACAAGGAACATTTTAGTTCTATAAAAAAAATAATATATAAAGTTAATTTCTGTACATTCATGTAGTGATATATTCATTATTATTAATATTCTAAAAGTCAAAAAGTCAAAAAAAAAAAAAAAAAAAAAATAAAATAAAAAAAAATAATAATTAAGACACTAAATGGTTATCTTGAAAGATATTAATAATAACATTATTTCTCTCCAAGTTAGAAAAATGGGAGTTCTCTCCTAAATAAAAATTGAATTCCATTATATTATGCCAGTTGGGGAAATTGGAAAACCTCTCATAAAAGAATCTCGAGTTTCATTATATCAGGTTAGTTTGGAAAAGTGGAAAACCTCTCTTAGAAGAACATTGGATTTGCTTTTTATCATTACATCTGTGTTTAATTAAATCAGTCTAGCTCAAAATAGCAGACATCTGTAAACAAATGAATCTTAACATTATACAGCTTAGAAAAGTGAAAGTGATTCTACGTTTGTAGATGTAATATACATTTTAGTAAGTCTATTCAGATTTGAGTTTATGTCCAGCCTGTTTACAAGTGTCAAAGTTCTTTTACTTAATATACTGAAATCTGCAATGAAATTCATGGGTATAGCTATTTAAATATACAGTTCTGATCCTCTCTGTATTTGTTTAATACCTAAATCTTTTCTGACAACTGATGACTTAAGAAGATTTTTAATTTTGTAAAAATGTATTCCATGTGAAGATGTTAAGTATTACTGTTGACATCAGAAGTAGAATTAACATTCAAGAAATGGAAACAATTCTCAGTCCACTTAAAATTTGTTAACTTTATTAACATTGTTTTTACAAATAAAAGCATCTACTTACACTCCATAAATAAAACTTGACCACAGTTGCTTAACAATTAAATAATAAAATCACCTTCTTTTCTTTACTGACAAACAGTATGTATATAATACACATATAAAAAAAATAATCTAGTGGTCTGGCTACTTTAAAAATAAAATAAAACAACAGTGAAATGCAAACATGCATTTTCCCAATTATTTCAGTATAATAACTGGTTTGTGGAAGAGGATTAGGGACATGATATGCTGCCTTTAATGAAACTCAAGATTCTTTTTGGAGTTTTTTTTTTTACTCAAGAGAGATAATCAGATAAATCTCATCGGCCTACAGCATCACATGCTTCAGCAAGCTTCTGCAGTGTGACAGGATGATACTGACTTTTCCACTGTCGTAGCATTTGGTAAACCACTTCGTACTGACCGTCTGCTCTATATTGCATTTCGAAATTGTCCAGTTGTCCTTCTGAAAGCCCCAGCTTACGACCTAACATCCTCCATTTTTTACCTATGTGAGTAGCAATGTAGCCCATTTGATCCTGTGTAGGTTCAGCTGTTGAAGCTTAAAATAACAAGAAGACAAATTTGATTGGCCAGTGAAAATAAATTTGTGCCAAACAAATAATATAAAAATATATATATATAAAAAAAATAATGAAAGTTTTTAATTATGAATTATGTATACACACAGGAACACACACATACACACCCACACACACACACACATATAAACACACATGCATACACACACTCATACATGCACTGAAACTGGCAAATACACAAACATGCATATAAAAGTGCATACAGATATGTATGTATGTATGTATATGTAAACACACATTAACACACACAGTTCTGGCTTATTCTCTCCAAAACAAAGCATTAAAAGTCAATTTGGTAAAAAAAAAATATTAAGACAGCAGATGCAGCTTTATAAGATAAATGATATTCAATCACATTTACCTAATTTCAAAGACTGTGAAAGTATGAAGCACTGTAAAACAGGGGCTGACTAAACTATTACTAGTATTAATGTTACTACTACTAGTACTACTTCTAATACTACTACTATTATTATTATTATTATTATTATTAGATCAAGTTAAACTGCTATTTGTCTGACTGAAACTCCTCTGTCTATCTTTAAGATTTGTTTAAGAAATTTGAATTACTGATGGAATAAAATTTTTTTAAAAAGATATAAATAATAATATCTTTATAACATACCACGGTCTTTAGAAGGGGTGGCATCATCATCAAGATCCTGGAATGATACAAGAAGAAAACTTTTATAAAATTGAAAGGTAACTGTTAATTATCTGAAATTTTGCAAGAACAGACTCCAAATAGCTACATGATTTGAAAAAAAATAGTAATAATAATAAAATAAAATAAAATAAAACCAAAAATACAAATTAAACTGTTTTAAGTGAATGTATATGTATGTGTATACATGAAAAGAAATCCATACAAAACATGTATACTTTTTTATGTTCTTTTGTTGTCGTCTTTTTAAAACTTTTTATACATATATTTTGTTAAATGGACATAATATCAGCATAACATATATGATATTCAAAATCTTTCTAAAACCAAATGCTCATACTTAATTTGGATATATATATATTATTATTATTATTATTATTATTATATTATTTTTTCTGTCTCAAGAAATACAATCTGATTAAAAATGTTTAAGCTTATTGATCATAGATACTGTTTATAAATACTTACATTATCTCTCCTGCTTGCCATGGTTCCTTGTAATGTAAGACTGCCTAAAAATAGTTCTGACCAAAGATAAAAACATGAACTATGTTGAAACACAAACAACAACTACAGAGCTTTTGTGTTTCCTATCACTGACTGAGCACATTTTGGCAGTAAATGAAAAGCTATCTACCATTTATGGTCAATAATGCCTGTTGAATCAATTAGCAGTATTTTAAATAAGAATATAAAAAAAAAAAAAGAAAGAAACAAATTAAATAAAAAAAATATAAAAAGATAAAATAAAAGATATAAAATAAAATAAAAAATTATAAATATAGATTCTTTGAATAAACAAAAATAAAACCCTGTTACATACTATACTGTCATTAAATATATATATATATATATATATATATATATATATATATATATTTTTATAAACTGTAAAGATGTTTTCAATTTATTTAATTAGTTCAATACACACTCATACTGTCTACAAATTCGGTTTATTTTAAGACATATTTTTATGTTTGTCTTTAGAACCATTATGAAAACTTACCAGCCAAAATGGTGGTGGGAGGATATAAAAAATCAAATACAAATAATAATAATAATAAATTAAAACAATTAAAAATATACCACCTTCCCAACAGATAAGCATATTTATTTTTCTAAATACTTCATTATAAAAATATCTGATTTTGAATTTTTTCTGAAAAGTAATCTGTCTTTGAGAAGATATTTTATAATAATAATAATAATAATAATAATAATAATAATAATAATAATAATAATAATAATATTATTATTATTATTATTATTGTTTTGTTGTTGTTATTTGCTTTCATGATTTTATTTCAAACATGATTAACCGAAATAAGCTTAAGATAATATAATTGTTGTAAATATTAAAAATAGTTATTTCTGATAGAATGTTATAAAAGTTTAGCTTTGTTTCATTAAGTAAATTATAAAACAGAACAGAAGAAATAAATACTTAAAAATTAAAATAATAAAAATAAACATTAAAAAATCATTATGTAAATATTAAAATAGCATGACCACTTGTCCAGTTTGCTTTACTCTGATCGTGTTGTCACCTATCCTATTTTAAAAATAGTAGCGTCATTGTATAATCTACATCGTATCTCGAAATTAATTAATATCTAGAAAGTGACTGTAAGCATTTATCGTTATTAGGTGAGAGAAACAATGCGAAAGTGAAAGTAAGAAAAAATAAAACAAAATAATAGTGTTTGAATAACAGTTATACCTAACTTGAGCTGCTGATCGTAGGAATTATATAATCTTAAATGTATTTGAGAAGATTACCTTATTAAGAAAGAATAATGTGGAAAATTTCGTGTACTGTTAACCACAAAACTTTTTCCAACTTCCTTGTATTTTATGTTTCGGTTAACCAATATTCATGTTTCACTAGGGTCCTGATAATCGAGACTACAGAAGAAAACAATGTTTGACTGGTACGCATGACTTCGTATAGCTCTATTCAGATCTGAGACAAATGTAATTATTTAAAATAATTATGTGAATTTAACATTGTACTTAGATGACAATTTTAGACTGTTGAATTATTATTATTATTTTTTTTTTTTTTTTAAATGCAACAACGACAACAATATATATTTTTAAAAAAAGACCTAAAAAAAAAAAGAAGAAGAAAAACGAGAAAGAAATGAAAACGCGGGAAATATGTTTTAGAAGATATTTTTAATATTTTTAGGAGATTACTTTATTAAGAAGAAATAACGTATTTTTAACCACAATTTTTTTTTCATCTTCCATGTAGTTTATGTCTTGACTAAGGTCCTGATAATCGAGACTACATTTGACTGGTACTCATGAGTTTATTTTGCTCTGTTAACATTTGAGACTAATGTAATTATTTTTAATAATTATATGAATTTAACATTTGTA
>CM022667.1:1597000-1647000 GCA_012295275.1 Chrysomallon squamiferum
AATAAAATAAAAATAAAAATAAATAAATAAATAAAGATTGTCTCTTCAATATCGGAAATGACGTCAATACAATTATTGTTATTTGTTTGTACTAGAAATGCATCCAATTTCAGCTTGAAAATAATTTCATTTTAAAAATGGTAGGTTACTGTCAATACTGGATTCATTTGTTAAATCATAATAGCAGTTTGCAGTAATTATTCAAAAAGATATACATTTTGTTTAGTTATTATTTTTTAAAATACCTATAGAAAGAACAAATATACAATCATAACGAAAACAAAATAAAAAAGTATATATAAAAAAGAGTAATAATTATTATAGACTTTTGAAATATTGTTATTAATTTCGAAAAATCAGCTTTTGAAACTATTTCAAATAATTTGTGCTACTGAAAGGAAATGGTTTTATTAATTAAAATCCGGTTTTATACCTATTACCCAGCACATTTCTTGGGTCAAGAATGACGTCATATTTACGGACATTTGTATAGTCAATACGAAATAGTCTTCCTTTAAAAAAAAAAAAAAAAAAAAAAAAAAAAAAATAAAAAAAGAAAAAAAAAAGGATAAAGAAGGTGTTCTATATCGATAGATCTTTCTCAGTCATAATCCTGATTCAGGAAAATAATAATAATAATAATAATAATAATAATAATAATAATAATTTAAATTCAGGTTCAGGCAGAACAGCAAAATGTGAATGACCCCAAAACTCCTCTTGTCAGTCATAACGTAAAGGAATACTCCAGTATAAGCGCAAAGTCCGTTGACCTACCCCGACCTGGCAGGTCGTATGGCACCAGACTGAAGAGAAGGAAAAACCTGCTGGAACGTCGCAGAAAGATAGTCAACGTGGAATTCGCTCTGGCGATGACTGGATTAATGTTAATGCTCCTTGTGACAGAGTTGCACTTTGAGGACATATATCCAATTCATTCCGATGTCGCGTTTTACATCAAGCTGGCGATATCAATAACTACTGGGTTTTTACTGCTTGCTGTTCTGGCTTATCACATTACCGAAGTCAAATTAAAAATGACAAACAAAAATATTTACGATTACCGGATGGTTGTTACGAAAACGTTCGTTTTTAAAGTTTCTATGGAGCTCCTCGTGTGCGCCGTTCATCCGCTTCCAGGAAACATCAACGTGACGTTTGATACGATAACCGGAGAACAGGGGAGAGTTCCCGTGGACGCAGTTTTATCCATTCTCATGCTGCTGCGTTTCTACATTGTGATAAAGTTTATTATCGTTCACAGCCACTGGATGATCAACATATACATGCAGAGCGTTGGGGACCTGAACAAAGTCGACATCGACACTTGCTTTATCTTGAAGAGTCTCATGATGAACAATCCCATACTGCTGACAGTGTCCATGATGCTAACGGTTCTGTTTATCAACACCTGGGCAATGAGGGCATGCGAATCGTACTACGTACCAGACAGCGACCAGAACGGCCTTTTCAATTCAATGTGGCTCGTAGCGGTGACCTTCCTCACTGTCGGCTACGGGGATCTCGCCCAACAGTTACTGCGGACGTTTCAAAGCCGCGGAAACGGGTTTCATGGGAGTAGGGATAACAGCACTGCTGGTGACGGTTGTGACGTCAAAATTCCAACAGACGAGATCCGAACGCTATCTGCACGCATTCATGGCCGAGTCTGAACTGCAGAAGAGAAAGGAAATCGCAGCTGCCGACATCATTAAGTTGGTGCTGAAGGTGTGGCTGTTGCATCGCCGTAACAAACTGACGCGTCAACTAAGTTTGCTGTATAGAATAAAACTGAACAAAACCGTGCAAAAACTGCGAGGAATTGATGACGAAATTACAAGCATCATCGAGAACAATACCGACATAATAGACGTGGGCATCAACATGATCACGGCGGGTACCGCACTGGAGAAAGTGCAGATACCAAAAGATGATTTCAAAGAGGACGAGTTTGAAGCTCACATAAAAAGCATTAACAACCAATTAAATGCTATACAATCAAGTTTGCGACAATGATGTTAAACCAGAGAGAGAGAGAGAAAAAAAAGGTTTATTTTCTCGTCCAAACAAATTTAAAAAAAAAGAAAAGAAAAAAAAAAGGAAGAAATAAATAAATAAATAAATAATAATAATAAAAATAATAATAATTTTATATTATTTATTTATTTATTTATTCATTTATTTATTTATTTTATTTATGCTAACAGAAGCCCTCATCTCGATATTACTGCCAATATTACGGCAGCCACAATAGCGTATAAGTTCAGCATTGTTATTTTGGGTTATTTTTGGATACTGAACGATTGTTTCCAACGTTTTGTCAATTAAAAATAAAGAAAATATGAAAACATACAGTTTAATGAAAAAAAAAAGTATTTTATTTTGCAAAATTAAACTTACTACGAAATGTTAGTAAACAAAAGTAAGTTAAAAACAATACCCATAAGATATATGTATGTATGTATGTGACACAATAGATACAAACAAAATCTTAAAATGTCCAGTAAACTGAATTCCAAAGAAAACTCGAGTTGTAAACAAACAGTAAAATATTTTAGCAAAATACTACATCTAAAATTTCTAGTATCTAGATAGAAAAATACACAAATCCACAGAAAATAAACAAATAGCACTAATGTTTTAGCTTTTCAACAACACAGATCGTACTGCACTCCAGCAGACAATGCTCGAGTTGTTTTAAGAATATATTTTCCTGTTTATGGAAAATGTAAACCTCAAAATAAATGATTCTATTCTGCCAATTAATTAAGAGCAGCCGTTTGTATTGTGTGTGTATGTGTGTGTGTGTGTGTGTGTGTGTGTTGTCTTATTTACACTATCTACATTTATCTCTTCTTCTTGTACACTCTCTCTTTTAATACACCTTTATGAATTAAAATCTGAAGATAACAAAATAATTTCCAAAAATAACATAGCCATTCACTGGCAGATAACCCAATATTAGATAAAAAAACAAACAAAAAACACATCATTTTGCACAATGATTTTAAAATAACAAAGTTGGTGCTAATTTTTCAAGAAAACAACGGAAAAAAAAAAAAAAAAAAAAAAAAAAAATCTATTACTTTTTCATTGATTTTGCAGTCAAAATTATTTGTGAAATGGAATTCTCATTAATGTTAAGTTGCTAAAAATGATCAACCAAATTTTAACCTGGTATTTTTAAAAAGCTCTTTGATCAATAAAGATAACTTAAAAAAAAATATAAAATAAAATAAAATAAAATAAAATTATATATCTATAAAGAAAATAACTTTAAAAAATAAATGATGGCATAAATAATGGGAGATTATTGTTATTGTTATTTTATTTATATCTTATCAATAACTACTAACAATTTGACTGGCTATAATAAAAAAAAGGAATTCTAAATGAACAACAAAAAAAGTAAAAATAAAAGTTTAAAAAAAGGGAGTATCACAATTGTCAAGAGACACTTGATAGTTATTACATAACAGATAATCAAAAAGTACTGTTAAGAAACAATGTATTTTACCTTTCAGTTTTCTCAAAACTGAAACCATGACAACATTTAAAGTTAGATATTGACAAAAACAGAAAAACAAAGAAGCGGAAAAAAAATAAAAATAAAAATAAAAGAAAGAAAAGAATGAAAAAGGAGAATGAAAAAAAATTAAAAGGAATATAAATAAATAAAAAAGAAAAAGCTGGATTGAAATAAAACAAAGGAAACAATTTTAAATATTCAAATACAAATTTTTCATATTATGCTCATATTAAAAAATATCTAGTAAATATTTTTTATTACATTCAATGTATTTAGATGATACTTGACTTAAATTTTCCCAGCTACATTTTTAAATTCACAAACAAGGAACATTTTTAGTTCTATAAAAAATAATATATAAAGTTAATTTCTGTACATTCATGTAGTGATATATTCATTATTATTAATATTCTAAAAGTCAAAAAGTCAATAAAAAAAAAAAAATAATTAAATCAGTTTAATTAAATCAGTCTAGCTCAAAATAGCAGACATCTGTAAACAAATGAATCTTAACATTATACAGCTTAGAAAAGTGAAAGTGATTCTACGTTTGTAGATGTAATATACATTTTAGTAAGTCTATTCAGATTTGAGTTTATGTCCAGCCTGTTTACAAGTGTCAAAGTTCTTTTACTTAATATACTGAAATCTGCAATGAAATTCATGGGTATAGCTATTTAAATATACAGTTCTGATCCTCTCTGTATTTGTTTAATACCTAAATCTTTTCTGATGACTTAAGAAGATTTTTAATTTTGTAAAAATGTATTCCATGTGAAGATGTTCAGTATTACTGTTGACATCAGAAGTAGAATTAACATTCAAGAAATGGAAACAATTCTCAGTCCACTTAAAATTTGTTAACTTTATTAACATTGTTTTTACAAATAAAAGCATCTACTTACACTCCATAAATAAAACTTGACCACAGTTGCTTAACAATTAAATAATAAAATCACCTTCTTTTCTTTACTGACAAACAGTATGTATATAATACACATAGAAAAAAAAATAATCTAATGGTCTGGCTACTTTAAAAATAAAATAAAACAACAGTGAAATGCTAACATACATTTTCCCAATTACTTCAGTGTAATGACTGGTTTGTGGAAGAGGATTAAGGACATGATATGCTGCCTTTAATGAAACTCAAGATTCTTTTTGGAGTTTTTTTTTTACTCAAGAGAGATAATCAGATAAATCTCCTTGGCCTACAGCATCACATGCTTCAGCAAGCTTCTGCAGTGTGAAACAATCAGACTGACTTTTCCACTTTAGTAGCATTTGGTAAACCACTTCGCACCTACCCTCTGTGCGATATTCTATTTTCAAATTGTCCAGTTGTCCGTCTGAAAGCCCCAGCTCACGACCTAACTGCCCCCATTTACTACCTATGTTATCAGCAATGTATTTCATTTGATCCTGTGTAGGTTCAGCTGCTGAAGCTGAAAATAACAAGAAGACAAATTTGATTGGCCAGTGAAAATAAATTTGTGCCAAACAAATAATATAAAAATATATATATATAAAAAAAATAATGAAAGTTTTTAATTATGAATTATGTATACACACAGGAAGAGAGATAATCAGATAAATCTCCTCGGCCTACAGCATCACAAGCTTCAGCAAGCTTCTGCAAGGTGACAGGATGATACTGACTTTTCCACTGTCGTAGCATTTGGTAAACCACTTCGTACTGGCCCCCTATTGTATGTTGCATTTTGAAATTGTCCAGTTGTTCGTCTGAAAGCCCCAGCTTACGACCTAACTGCCTCCATTTACTACCTATGTGAGTAGCAATGTAGGCCATTTGCTCGTGTGTAGGTTCAGCTGTTGAAGCTGAAAATAACAAGAAGACAAATTTGATTGACCAGTGGATATAAATTTGTGCCAAACATCAAATATAAAAAAAAAGTATATATATATATAAAATAATAAAAGTACTGAAATAAAATAGTTATTAATTATGAATTACGTATACAGTCAGGAACATATATAGATACATACGTACATACACACATACATACACACGCTCATACATGCACTGAAACTGGAAAATACACAAACATATAAAAGTGCATACAGATATGTATGTATGTACGTATAGGCAAACACACATAAAGACACAGTTCTGGCTTATTCTCTCCAGGAAAGAAAGTATTAAAAATCAGTTTGGTAAAAAAAAAAAATTAAGACAGCAGATGCAGCTTTATAAGATAAATGATATTCAATCTGAATGAACTGTGTATAAAAACACTCACTTGTAATTGGTTTTTTTCGTGCTTTCTTAGATTTCTTTTTGCCAGAACCCGTATACATTTCATTGTTGTTTCCAATCTGAATTGTAGAAGTTTCTGGGTCACCAACAAATACCCTTCTATAACTGCCATCAGGTCCTAAAGTAAAAACAAATATAAAGTAAACTCTAAAAATCTTGAAGTTGCAATCAGATTCAAGATAGTGTTGTATTCAAGATATTAATCATATGTAACAGAAGAAAAAATAATTACAAATAAAATCGATTGTTCGCGGTCTGATAGTCTACATTCACAATATTATTAAGAACTCCTTATATTCAGTGAGTTCACCTAATTTCAAAGACTGTGTAAGTATGAACCACTGTAAAACAGGGATTGAGATAATTAAAAAAACCTAAGAGGAGAAAGTAAAAATAAAAATAAAACCCATTTTTTGTGGTACGGTAATGTACATTGATATTATTATTAAAAACTTGTATTCAGTGAATGTTTATCCTTTCTTTCTTTTTTTAAATATATTTTAAATCACATTTACCTAATTTCAAAGACTGTGTAAGTATGAACCACTGTAAAACAGGGGCTGACTAAACTATTACTACTATTAATGTTACTACTACGAGTACTGCTTCTACTACTACTACTATTATTATTATTATTATTATTAGATCAAGTTAAATTGCTATTTTTCTGACTGAAACTCCTCTGTCTATCTTTAAGATTTGTTTAAGAAATTTGAATTACTGATGGAATAAAAAAAATTAAAAAAGATAGAAATAATAATAACTTTATAACATACCACGGTCTTCCATATAAAATGGTGGTTTCATATTTGGTCCATTAAAAGGGGTGGCATCTTCATCTAGATCCTGGAATGATACAAGAAGAAAACTTTTATAAAATTGAAAGTTAACTATTAATTATCTGAAATTTTGCAAAGACAGACCCTAAATAGCTACATGATTTGAAAAAAATAGTAATAATAATAAAATAAAATAAAATAAAATAAAACCGAAAAGAAATATACCAAAAATACAAATTTTAAGTGAATGTATATGTATGTGTATACATGAAACGAAATCCATACAAAACATGTATACTTTTTTATGTTCTTTTGTTGTTGTCTTTTTAAAACTTTTTATACATATGTTTTGTTAAATGGACATAATATCAGCATAACAAGCATAATATTCAAAATCTTTCTAAAACCAAATGCTCATACTTAGTTTGGTTATATATTATTATTATTATTATTATTATTATTATTATTATATTATTTTTTCTGTCTCAAGAAATACAATCTGATTAAAAATGTATAAGCTTATTGATCATAGATACTGTTTATAAATACTTACATTATATCTTCTGCTTGCCATGGTTCCTCGTAATGTAAGACTGCCTAAAAATAGTTCTGACCAAAGATAAAAACATGAACTATGTTGAAACACAAACAACAACTACAGAGCTTTTGTGTTTCCTATCACTGACTGAGCACATTTTGGCAGTAAATGAAAAGCTATCTACCATTTATGGTCAATAATGCCTGTTGAATCAATTAGCAGTATTTTAAATAAGAATATAAAAAAAAAAAAAAAAAAAAAAAAAAAAAAAAAAAAAAAAAAAAAAAAAATAAAATAAAAGATATAAAATAAAATAAAAAATTATAAATATAGATTCTTTGAATAAACAAAAATAAAACCCTGTTACATACTATACTGTCATTAAATATATATATATATATATATTTTTATAAACTGTAAAGATGTTTTCAATTTATTTAATTAGTTCAATACACACTCATACTGTCTACAAATTCGGTTTATTTTAAGACATATTTTTATGTTTGTCTTTAGAACCATTATGAAAACTTACCAGCCAAAATGGTGGAGGGAGGACATAAAAAATCAAATACAAATAATAATAATAATAAATTAAAACAATTAAAAATATACCACCTTCCCAACAACTAAGCATATTTATTTTTCTAAATACTTCATTATAAAAATATCTGATTTTGAATTTTTTCTGAAAAGTAATCTGTCTTTGAGAAGATATTTTATAATAATAATAATAATAATAATAATAATAATAATAATAATAATAATAATAATAATAATTATTATTATTATTATTATTATTATTATTATTATTATTGTTTTGTTGTTGTTATTTGCTTTCATGATTTTATTTCAAACATGATTATCCGAAATAAGCTTAAGATAATATAATTGTTGTAAATATTAAAAATAGTTATTTCTGATAGAATGTTATAAAAGTTTAGCTTTGTTTCATTAAGTAAATTATAAAACAGAACAGAAGAAATAAATACTTACAAATTAAAATAATAAAAATAAACATTAAAAAATCATTATGTAAATATTAAAATAGCATGACCACTTGTCCAGTTTGCTTTACTCTGATCGTGTTGTCACCTATCCTATTTTAAAAATAGTAGCGTCATTGTATAATCTATATCGTATCTCAAATTAATTAATATCTAGAAAGTGACTGCAAGCATTTATCGTTATTAGATGAGTGAAACAATGCGAAAGTATATTTAAAAATTAAAAAACAAAAAATTAAGTTTGAAAACAGTTATATTTAAAAAAATGTATTTGAAAAACAAAAAAAAAGAATAATAAAATTTCGTGTATTGTTATCCACAAAACTTTTCCCAACTTCCTTGATTTTATGTTTCGGTTAAAAAAGAAATCAAGAAAAAAAAAACAATATTTGAAACTTCGAAAGCTCTATTCAGATCTGAGACAAATGTAATTATTTAAAATAATTATGTGAATTTAACATTGTACTTACACGACAATTTTAGACTGTTGAATTATTATTATGATTTTTTTTTTTTAAATGCAACAACGACAACAAATATATTTAAAAATTAAAAAACAAAAAATTAAAAAAAGATTAAAAAGAAGAAGAAAAAAGAGAAAGAAATGAAAACGCGGGAAATATGATTGAGAAGATATTTTAAATCTATTTTAGGAGATTACTTTATTATTATTATTTGATTATTATTATTATGTTGTTGTTGTAGTAGTAGTTGTTATTTCAAACATGATTAACCCAAATTGCTTAAGATAATATAATTGTTATAAAAGATTAGTTCTTTTTCATTATTAAGTAAATTATAAAACAGAACAGAACAAATAAAAATAAATACTTTAAAATTAAAATAATCAAAATAATAATCAAAAATCATTATGTAACTAATATGACCAGTTGTCGAATTTCCCTAACGCTGATCGTGTTTTCACCTATCCTATTTTAAAAATCGCAGTTTCGTTGAATAATCGCTATAATATATGGAAATTAATTAAAACCTAGAATGTTATTGTAAACATTTAATTATCAGTAATACATTATCAGCGAAGCAATGCCAAAGTGAAAGTAAGAAAAAATAAAATAAAATAATTATGTATGAATAACAGTTATACCTGTTTGGAGGTGAAGATCGTACAAATTATCTACGTTTTATATCTATTTTAGGAGATTACTTTATTACGGAAGAATAACCTGGAAAATTTCGTTTATTTTTAACCACAAAAAATGTCCATACGTAGGTCCTGATAATCGAGACTACAAATATTTGACTGGTACTCATGATTTCATTTTGCTCTGTTTACATTTGAGACGAATGTAATTATTTTGAATAATTAGGTGAATTTAACATTTGTACTTAGACGACTGTTTTAACCCTTAATTGTTGAATTATTATTATTAAAAAGAAAAAAAAAAGAAGAGACAAATATTGATGCCTTAAAGGGATAGAAATTATTTTATTCTATCTTTCCTTTTTTTCTCTTTTTATTCCGTTAGTTTTAACGATATTTTGGAGTAACTCAAATATTATTCACGCTTATTTCTACACATTTGTGCCTGATAGACTGGATTTGCATGGATTATTCTCAATAGACGTGCTACACTGAGAATAACAGCGATGACAAAACAACAGAAATAATAATAACAATGACAATAACAGTAACAAAATTTAGTGCATAACCATAATCAGAGAGAGAGAGAGAGAGAGAGAGAGAGAGAGAGAGAGAGAGAGAGAGAGATTTAATCTATTAACGATGTTGTTGATTATGCTAACATATAGATTATATAACACACACACACACACATACACACATAAATAATAAAATAAAATAAGTATTAAACAAGAAGCTCTAAAAAACAAACAAAAAGCAGCCACACGATCAGTCAATCAAACTTACAGTTTTACATTAACTTGTAACAAAAGTATACTGAAGATATTTTATTTTATGAATATATTTATTTATCATATCAAAATTTGAAACACAGAAATGTATTTTAATTACAATTTAAAGATAATAATAATAATAATAATAATAATAATAATAATAATTATTATTATTACTAATAAACGTAATAAAAACAACAACACAAAAACAAATAAAGAAACATAAATTTAATAATAATAATAAGAAGAAGAAGAAAAAAAAAAAATAATAAAAAAAAAAAAAATAAAAAAAAAAAAAATAAATAAATAAATAAAATGAACAACTTTTACATCCAGGAAACCGTTTTAACGAAAGAGCTGTTTCAAGCCGAGTTAATTTTGTTTGTTTTTGTTTTGTTTATTTCGAAAAAAGTTTGACAGTGCAGTGCAGTTTGATTTGTAACTAACTATTCTTTGAACGCCTCTTATTATCGTCGTACTAAAGACTGGATATTTAGCAAACACCTTTTTTCATGCTTTTCAGTAAATCTTAGAGACGATAACAATCTTTAGTTTGCAAACAAAAAAATATATAAAGATTGTCTCTTCCATATCGGAAATGACGTCAATACAATTATTGGTTTATTTTATTTGTACTAGATATTTATCCAATTTCAGCTTGAAAATAATTTCATTTTAAAAATGGTAAGTTATTGTCAATACTGGATTCATTTGTTAAATCATAATAGTAGTTTGCAGTAATTATTCAGAAAGATATACATTTTGTATAGTTATTAATTTTTAAAATACCTATAAAAAGAACAAATATACGATCATAACGAAAACAAAATAAAGAAGTATATATAATAAAGAATAATAATTATTAGAGACTTTTCAAATATTAGTATTAATTTCGAAAAATCAGCTTTTGAAACAATTTCAAATAATTTGTGCTACTGAAAGGAAATGGTTTTATTAATTAAAATCCGGTTTTATACCTATTACCCAGCACATTTCTTGGGTCAAGAATGACGTCATATTTACGGAAATTTTTATATTCAACACAAAATAGTCTTCCTTTTAAGAACAAACAAACAAACAAACAAAAACAAAAAAAAAAAAAAAAAAAAAAAAAAAAAAAAAAAAAAAAAAAAAAGGATAGGATAGAGAAAAAGGAAAGACAACAAAAACGGCAATTGTCTAAGATGGTTTTTTTTAAATAGATCTTTCTCACTCATAATCATGATTCAGGATAATAATAATTTAAATTCAGGTTCAGGCAGAACAGCAAAATGTGAATGACCCCAAAACTCCTCTTGTCAGTCATAACGTAAAGGAATACTCCAGTATAAGCGCAAAGTCCGTTGACCTACCCCGACCTGGCAGGTCGTATGGCACCAGACTGAAGAGAAGGAAAAACCTGCTGGAACGTCGCAGAAAGATAGTCAACGTGGAATTCGCTCTGGCGATGACTGGATTAATGTTAATGCTCCTTGTGACAGAGTTGCACTTTGAGGACATATATCCAATTCATTCCGATGTCGCGTTTTACATCAAGCTGGCGATATCAATAACCACTGGGATTTTACTGCTTGCTGTTCTGGCTTATCACATTACCGATGTCAAATTAAAAATGACAAACAAAAATATTTACGATTACCGGATGGTTGTTACGAAAACGTTCGTTTTTAAAGTTTCTATGGAGCTCCTCGTGTGCGCCGTTCATCCGCTTCCAGCAAACATCAACGTGACGTTTGATACGATAACCGGAGAACAGGGGATAGTTCCCGTGGACGCAGTTTTATCCATTCTCATGCTGCTGCGTTTCTACATTGTGATAAAGTTTATTATCGTTCACAGCCACTGGATGATCAACATATACATGCAGAGCGTTGGGGACCTGAACAAAGTCGACATCGACACTTGCTTTATCTTGAAGAGTCTCATGATGAACCATCCCATGCTGCTGACAGTGTCCATGATGCTAACGGTTTTGTTTATCAACACCTGGGCAATGAGGGCATGCGAATCGTACTACGTACCAGACAGCGATCAGAACGGCCTTTTCAATTCAATGTGGCTCGTAGCGGTGACTTTCCTCACTGTCGGCTACGGGGATCTCTCGCCCAACAGTTACTGCGGACGTTTCATAGCCGCGGAAACGGGTTTCATGGGAGTAGGGATAACAGCACTGCTGGTGACGGTTGTGACGTCAAAATTCCAACAGACGAGATCCGAGCGCTATCTGCACGCGTTCATGGTCGAGTCTGAACTGCAGAAGAGAAAGGAAATCGCAGCTGCCGACATCATTAAGTTGGTGCTGAAGGTGTGGCTGTTGCATCGCCGTAACAAACTGACGCGTCAACTAAGTTTGCTGTATAGAATAAAACTGAACAAAACCGTTCAAAAACTGCGAGGAATTGACGACGAAATTACAAGCATCATCGAGAACAATACCGACATAATAGACGTGGGCATCAACATGATCACGGCGGGTACCGCACTGGAGAAAGTGCAGATACCAAAAGATGATTTCAAAGAGGACGAGTTTGAAGCTCACATAAAAAGCATTAACAACCAATTAAATGCTATACAATCAAGTTTGCGACAATGATGTTAAACCAGAGAGAGAAAAAAAAAAAAAAGGTTTATTTTCTCGTTCAAACAAATTTAAAAAAAAAAATGAAAAAAAAAAAAAAAAAAAAAAATAAATAAATAAATAAATAAATAAATAAATAAATAATAATAATAATAATAATAATAATAATAATAATAATAATAATAATAATAATAATAATAATTTTATATTATTATTATTATTATTATTATTTATTTATTTATTCTATTTATGCTAACAGAAGCCCTCATCTCGATATTACTGCCAATATTACGGCAGCCACAATAGCGTATAAGTTCAGCATTGTTATTTTGGGTTATTTTTGGATACTGAATGATTGTTTCCAAAGTTTTGTCAATTAAAATAGAAAGAAAATATGAAAACACATACAGTTTAATGAAAAAAAACCATGTATTTTGTTTTGCAATATTGAACTTACTACAAAATGTTGGTAAATAAAAGTAACTTACTACAAAATGTTGGTAAATAAAAGTAACTTACTACAAAATGTTGGTAAATAAAAGTAAGTTAAAAACAATACCTATACGATATATGTATGTATGTATGTACGTATGTATCTATGTATGTGACACAATAGATAAAACAAAATCTTAAAATGTCCAGTAAACTCTATTCCAAAGAAAACTCCAGTTCTAAACAAACAATACAATATTTTAGAAAAATACCACATCGAAAATTTCTAATATGTAGATAGATAAGTACATAAAACCACAGCAAATGAACAAATAGCACTAATGTGTTAGCTTTTCAAACACAGATCGTACTGCACTCCAGCAGACAATGCTCGACTTGTTTTAAGAATATATTTTCCTGTTTATGGAAAATGTAAACCTCAAAATAAATGATTCTATTCTGCCAATTAATTAAGAGCAGCCGTTTGTATTGTGTGTGTATGTGTGTGTGTGTGTGTGTGTGTTGTCTTATTTACACTATCTACATTTATCTCTTCTTCTTCTTTTAATACACCTTTATGAATTAAAATCTGAAGATAACAAAATAATTTCCAAAAATAACATAGCCATTCACTGGCAGATAACCCAATATTAGATAAAAAAACAAACAAAAAACACATCATTTTGCACAATGATTTTAAAATAACAAAGTTGGTGCTAATTTTTCAAGAAAACAACGGAAAAAAAAAAAAAAAAAAAAAAATAAAATCTATTACTTTTTCATTGATTTTGCAGTCAAAATTATTTGTGAAATGGAATTCTCATTAATGTTAAGTTGCTAAAAATGATCAACCAAATTTTAACCTGGTATTTTTAAAATGCTCTTTGATCAATAAAGATAACTTAAAAAAAAAAAAATAAAATAAAATAAAATAAAATTATATATCTATAAAGAAAATAACTTTAAAAAATAAATGATGGCATAAATAATGGGAGATTATTGTTATTGTTATTTTATTTATATCTTATCAATAACTACTAACAATTTGACTGGCTATAATAAAAAAAAAGGAATTCTAAATGAACAACAAAAAAAGTAAAAATAAAAGTTTAAAAAAAGGGAGTATCACAATTGTCAAGAGACACTTGATAGTTATTACATAACAGATAATCAAAAAGTACTGTTAAGAAACAATGTATTTTACCTTTCAGTTTTCTCAAAACTGAAACCATGACAACATTTAAAGTTAGATATTAACAAAAACAGAAAAACAAAGAAGCGGAAAAAAAAAAAAAAAAAAAAAAAAAAAAAAAAAGAAAGAAAAGAATGAAAAAGGAGAATGAAAAAAAATTAAAAGGAATATAAATAAATAAAAAAGAAAAAGCTGGATTGAAATAAAACAAAGGAAACAATTTTAAACATTCAAATACAAATTTTTCATATTATGCTCATATTAAAAAATATCTAGTAAATATTTTTTATTACATTCAATGTATTTAGATGATACTTGACTTAAATTTTCCCAGCTACATTTTTAAATTCACAAACAAGGAACATTTTTAGTTCTATAAAAAATAATATATAAAGTTAATTTCTGTACATTCATGTAGTGATATATTCATTATTATTAATATTCTAAAAGTCAAAAAAAAAAAAAAAAAAAAAATAATAAAAAAATAATAATAATTAAGACACTAAATGGTTATCTTGAAAGATATTAATAATAACATTATTTCTCTCCAAGTTAGAAAAATGGGAGTTCTCTCCTAAATAAAAATTGAATTCCATTATATTATGCCAGTTGGGGAAATTGGAAAACCTCTCATAAAAGAATCTCGAGTTTCATTATATCAGGTTAGTTTGGAAAAGTGGAAAACCTCTCTTAGAAGAACATTGGATTTGCTTTTTATCATTACATCTGTGTTTAATTCAATCAGTCTAGCTCAAAATATCAGACATCTGTAAACAAATGAATCTTAATATTATACAGCTTAGAAAAGTGAAAGTGATTCTACGTTTGTAGATGTAATATACATTTTAGTAAGTCTATTCAGATTTGAGTTTATGTCCAGCCTGTTTACAATAAAACAACAGTGAAATGCAAACATGCATTTTCCCAATTATTTCAGTATAATAACTGGTTTGTGGAAGAGGATTAGGGACATGATATGCTGCCTTTAATGAAACTCAAGATTCTTTTTGGAGTTTTTTACTCAAGAGAGATAATCTGATAAATCTCCTCGGCCTACAGCATCACAAGCTTCAGCAAGCTTCTGCAATGTGACAGGATGATACTGACTTTTCCACTGTCGTAGCATTTGGTAAACCACTTCACCTAACTGACCCTCTGCTATATATTGCATTTTGAAATTGTCCAGTTGTCCTTCTGAAAGCCTCAGCTTACGACCTAACTTCCTCCATAGAACTCCTATGTTATCAGCAATGTAGTCCATTTGATCCTGTGTAGGTTCATCTGTTGAAGCTTAAAATAACAAGAAGACAAATTTGATTGGCCAGTGAAAATAAATTTGTGCCAAACAAATAATATAAAAATATATATATATAAAAAAAATAATGAAAGTTTTTAATTATGAATTATGTATACACACAGGAACACACACACACACACACACACACATATAAACACACATGCATACACACACTCATACATGCACTGAAACTGGAAAATACACAAACATACATATGAAAGTGCATGTATGTATGTATGTATATGTAAACACACATAAACACACACAGTTCTGGCTTATTCTCTCCAGGAAGCAAAGTATTAAAAATCAATTTGGTTAAAAAATATTAAGACAGTGCATGCAGCTTTATAAGATAAATGATATTCAATCTGAATGAACTGTGTATAAAAACACTCACTTGTAATTGGTTTTTTTCGTGGTATCTTAGATTTCTTTTTGCCAGAACCTGCATACATTACATTGTTGTTTCCAATCTGAATTGTAGAAGTTTCTGGGTCACCAACCAATACCCTTCTATAACTGCCATCAGGTCCTAAAGTAAAAACAAATATAAAGTAAACTCTAAAAATCTTGAAGTTGCAATCCGATTCAAGATAGTGTTGTATTCAAGATATTAATCATATGTAACAGAAGAAAAAAGAATTACAAATAAACAATTGTTTGTGGTGTGATGATCTACATTCACAATATTATTAAGAACTCCTTATATTCAGTGAGTTCACCTAATTTCAAAGACTGTGTAAGTATGAACCACTGTAAAACAGGGATTGACTAAACTATTACTAGTATTAATGTTACTACTACGAGTACTACTTCTAATACTACTACTATTATTATTATTATTATTAATATTAGATCAAGTTAAACTGCTATTTGTCTGACTGAAACTCCTCTGTCTATCTTTAAGATTTGTTTAAGAAATTTGAATTACTGATGGAATAAAAAAATTTAAAAAAGATATAAATAATAATATCTTTATAACATACGACAGTCTTCCATGATAAATGGTGATTTCATATATGGTCCATTAGAAGGGGTGGCATCTTCATCTAGATCCTGGAATGATACAAGAAGAAAACTTTTATAAAATTGAAAGTTAACTGTTAATTATCTGAAATTTTGCAAGAACAGACCCCAAATAGCTACATGATTTGAAAAAAAATAGTAATAATAATAAAATAAAATAAAATAAAACCAAAAATACAAATTAAACTATGTTTTAAGTGAATGTATATGTATGTGTATACATGAAAAGAAATCCATACAAAACATGTATACTTTTTTATGTTCTTTTGTTGTCATCTTTTTAAAACTTTTTATACATATATTTTGTTAAATGGACATAATATCAGCATCACATATATGATATTCAAAATCTTTCTAAAACCAAATGCCCATACTTAATTTGGATATATATATATTATTATTATTATTATTATTATTATATTATTTTTTCTGTCTCAAGAAATACAATCTGATTAAAAATGTATAAGCTTATTGATCATAGATACTGTTTATAAATACTTACATTATATCTTCTGCTTGCCATGGTTCCTTGTAATGTAAGACTGCCTGAAAATAGTTCTGACCAAAGATAAAAACATGAACTATGTGAAACACAAACAACAACTACAGAGCTTTTGTGTTTCCTATCACTGACTCAGCACCTTTTGGCAATAAATGGAAAGCTATCTACCATTTATGGTCAATAATGCCTGTTGAATCAATTGGCAGCATTTAA
Organism: Chrysomallon squamiferum; assembly: GCA_012295275.1. Taxonomy (NCBI): domain Eukaryota; kingdom Metazoa; phylum Mollusca; class Gastropoda; order Neomphalida; family Peltospiridae; genus Chrysomallon; species Chrysomallon squamiferum. Next base: position 1,614,244 of record CM022667.1, read on the forward strand.
AATAAGAATATAAAAAAAATAAAAAAAATAAAGAAAGAAAGAAATAATAAAATAAATAAAATAAAATAAATAAAATAAAAGATATAAAATAAAATAAAAAATTATAAATATAGATTCTTTGAATAAACAAAAATAAAACCCTGTTACATACTATACTGTCAGTGCCATTTCCTTAAATTAAAAATATATATATTTATAAACTGTAAGATGTTTTCCATTTATTTAATTAGTTCAATACACACTCATACTGTCTACAAATTCGGTTTATTTTAAGACATATTTTTATGTTTGTCTTCAGAACCATTATGAAAACTTAGCAGCCAAAATAGTGGTGGGAGGATATAAAAAAAATAAAATAAAAATAATAATAATAATAAATTTAAAAAATTAAAAATATGCCACCTTCCCAACAGCTAAGCATATTTATTGTTCTAAATATTTCATTATAAATATATCTGATTTGGAATTTTTTCTGAAAAGTAATCTGCCTTTGTCTTTGAGAAGATATTTTATAATAATAATAATAATAATAATAATAATAATAATAATAATAATTATTATTATTATTATTATTATTATTATTGTTTTGTTGTTGTTATTTGCTTTCATGATTTTATTTCAAACACGATTAACCGAAATAAGCTTAAGATAATATAATTGTTGTAAATATTAAAAATAGTCCTTTCTGATAGAATGTTATAAAAGTTTAGCTTTGTTTCATTAAGTAAATTATAAAACAGAACTGAAGAAATAAATACTTACAAATTAAATTAATAAAAATAAATATTAAAAAAATCATTACGTAAATACTAAAATAGCACGACCTGTTTTAAAAATAGTAGTGTCATTAAAAATATATACATTTGTCATTATCGTATATCGTATCTCGAAATTAATTAATATCTAGAAAGTGACTGTAAGCATTTATCGTTATTAGATGAGTGAAACAATGCGAAAGTGAAAGTAAGAAAAAATAAAACAAAATAATTGTGTTTGAATAACAGTTATACCTAACTTGAGCTGCTGATCGTAGGAATTATATAATCTTAAATGTATTTGAGAAGATTACCTTATTAAGAAAGAATAATGTGGAAAATTTCGTGTATTGTTAACCACAAAACTTTTCCCAACTTCCTTGTATTTTTATGTTTCGGTTAACCGATATTCTTGTTTCGCTAAGGTCCTGATAATCAAGACTACAAAAGAAAACAATATTTGACTGGTACTCATGACTTCATATAGCTCTACGACAATTTTAGACGGTTGATTTATTATTAATATATATATCTATATATATATAGATATATATATATATTTTTTTATTGCAACAACGACAACAATATATATATATATATATTAAAAAAAAAAAAAAGATTAAAAAAGAAGAAAAAAGAGAAAGAAATGAAAACGCGGGAAATATGTTTCAGAAGATATTTTAAATCTATTTTAGGAGATTACTTTATTAAGAAGAAATAACATGTATTTTTAACCACAATTTTTTTTCGACTTCCATGTAGTTTATGTTTTGACTCATGACCTTATTTTGCTCTGTTTACATTTGAGATGTAATTATTTTGAATAATTATGTGAATTTAACGTTTGTACTTGACAATTTTTGTTTGATTGTTGAATTATTATTATAATTATTATTATTATTTTTTTTTAAATGCAACAACGCAACAACATAAAAAAAAAAAAAAAAAAAAAAAGAAAGAAGGAAATCAAAACACGGGGATTATAACACCATGATTTTTTTATTAAAAATGTTCATAACATTACTGATGTTAAAATACTGATGACATAAAAAGATATTAATTATTTTATTCCATCTTTCTTTCTTTTTATTTCGTCAGTTTAACGATATTTTAGAGTAATCGAAATATTCACGCTTATTTGTACGCATTTGTAGCTAATAGACTGTATTTATATCGATTATTCTCAATAGATGTGCTTGACTGAGAATATATTTTATAATAATAATAATAATAAAAATAAAAATAATAAAAATAATAAAAAATCGTTATGTAACTAACATGACCAGTTGTCGAATTTCCCTAACGCTGATCGTGTTCTCACCTATCCTATTTTAAAAATCGCAGTTTCGTTGAATAATCGCTATAATATATGGAAATTAATTAAAACCTAGAATGTTACTGTAAACTTAATTATCAGTAATAGATTATTAGTGAAGTAATGCCAAAGTGAAAGTAAGAAAAAATAAAATAGAATAATTATGTTTGAACAACAGTTATACCTGTCTGGAGGTGATAATCGTACTAATTATGTACGTTTTAAATCTGTTTTTGGAGATTGCTTTATTACGGAAGATTAACCTGGAAAATTTCGTTTATTTTTAACCACAAAACATTTCCAAACATAGGTCCTGATAATCGAGACTACAAATATTTGACTGGTACTCATGACATCATTTTGCTCTATTTACATTTGAGACAAATGTAATTATTGTGAATAATTAGGCGAATTTAACATTTGTACTTAGACGACTATTTTAACCTTTAGACTGTTGAATTATTATTATTTTAAAAAAAAAGAAACGATATTTTTGAGTATTGAAATATTATTCACGCTTATTTTTACACATTTGTGCCTGATAGACTGGATTTGCATGGATTATTCTCAATAGACGTGCTACACTGAGAATAACAGCGATGACAAAACAACAGAAATAATAATAACAATGACAATAACAATAACAAAATTTAATGCATAAACTTAATCAGAGAGAGAGAGAGAGAGAGAGAGAGAGAGAGAGAGAGAGAGAGAGATTTAATGTATTAACGATGTTGTTGATTATGCTAACATGTAGACTATATATCATATCACACACACACACACAGTATAAATAAATAAAATAAGTATTAATAAAAAAAAAAATAATAATAAACCAGCCACACGATCAGTCAGTCAAACTTACATAGTTTTACATTAAATTGTAACAAAAGTATACTGAAGATATTTTATTTTATTAATATATTTATTTATCATATCAAAATTTAAAAACACAAGGGATTAAATGATTTGAAACACAGAAAGCAATTTTAATTACAATTTAAAGATAATAATAATAATAATAATAATAATAATAATTATAATAATAATAATAAATAAAACAGTAAGAACAACAAACAAACATAAACAAACATTTTAATCACAGGAGCAGGATGGAGCTGAGTTAATTTTTGTTTTTGACAATATTTTTAAAGTAGTTTGACAAAAAAAAATAAAGATTGTATCTTCCATATCAGAAATGATGTCAATACAATTATTGGTATTTTTTCGTAGAAGAAATTTATCAAATTTAAACTTGAAAATAATTTCATTTTAAAGTCAGCAAGTTACTGTCAATACTGGATTCATTTGTTAAATCATAATAACAATTTGCAGTAATTATTTGAATACAGATACATTTTGTTTCTTTTACTCAAGAGAGATAATCAGATAAATCTTGGCCTATAGCATCACAAGCTTCAGCAAGCTTCTCCAATGTGACAGGATGATACTGACTTTTCCACTGTCGTAGCATTTGGTAAACCATTTCATACTGACCCTCTGCTATATATTGCATTTTGAAATTGTCCAGTTGTCCTTCTGAACAAGCTTCAGCTTGTGACCTAACTTTATCCATTCAAAATTTATGTTATTAGTAATGTAGTCCATTTGCTCCTGTGAAGGTTCAGATGTTGAAGCTGAAAATAACAAGAAGAAAAATTTGATTGACCAGTGATAATAAATTTGTACCAAGCATCTAATACAAAAAAATAATAAAAAAAAAAAATAATCTTAAAATAAAAAAATAATAATAAATAAATAAAATAGAAATAAAAATACTGAAATAAAATAGTTCTTAATTATGAATTATGTACACACACAGGAACATATATATAGATATATAGACACACACACACATATATATATATTATTGATATAGATATTTACAGACATACAGATGAATGTGCAAACGGTTTATTCCTGATTCTGGCATTCCTGAATCTGGCAGTGAGATTATAACACATCTTAATTGGACATGCCAGTTGTTCCATTTCTGACATTTTATTTCTCACCCTTACTAACTGGTGTTCCGTCACCTTAACTGATGTACTTTTGTTAAACTGTATTTTGTCCACAATTTGTAGGGATACTGGTCAGCTCCTCCCATTCTCGCTTCCGCATGGTGTTGGTCAGTAGGTGGACAGCAACTTCGCTCTCATCCGAGGAATGGATGTGGTCTTTACCTCTCCTGACCACAGTCCCATCTGGTGTAGTAGTCACGGTGGCAAGGCACCTCGAATACAAACATCTCCATGGTACTGTACCATTCTTGTTACTAATCTGCTGTGCATACCAATATACATCAAGTATGCGGTCTGCACCTGGTTTTCTGCCATCCAAAATTTCTCCCCGATCGCAGCAATGATCACAAATAACAAACATCATGACCGTACACTATTTATATAGGTAGTATTTCCTGTCTCCAAATTTTATACATCTCTTAATTGATCTTGTTAACCCCACGTCTCCAAATTTTACTGAGATACAACATTAATTTCATGTCTCCAAACATTAATTTTCACCTTTCCTCTTCACTGCTCATTATTAATCTCATTAATCGCCCCTTCTCTTCTTCATACCTCTAAATTGGCCTTAATTGCTCACACCAGTTTTCCCATTTCTGGAAGCGGATTATAACACCTCACCGATTACATAATCTGGAGACTGCCAGTATATATGTATGTATTTATGTATGTATGTGTATACATGCAGTTCTGGCTTATTTTCTCCAATAAAAATCAATTTGATAAAAAAAAAAAAAAAATTAAAAACAGAGGAAGTAGCTTTTACAAGATAAATGATATTGCATCTGAATGAACTGTGTATAAAAACACTCACTTTTAATTGGTTTTTGTTATTGTTTCTTTGATGTCGTTTTGCCAGGAACCACATGCATTACATTGTTGTTTCCAAACTGAACTGAAGGACTATTTGGGTTATCAATAGTTATCCTTGTACTATTGCCATCAGGTTCTAAAGTAAAAAAAAAATGTAGAGTAAACTCTAAAAATCTTGAAGTTGCAATCATATTTAAGATATCATTGTATTCAAAATATTAATCATACCTAACAGAAGAAAAAAGAATTACAAATAAACAATTGTTTGTGGTGTGATAATCTACATTCACAATATTATTATGAACTCATTATTTTCAGTGAGTTCACCTAATTTCAAAGACTGTGTAAGTATGAACCACTGTAAAACAGGGAGTGACTGTACTATTACTATTATTAATCCTACTAATACTAGTACTACTTCTATTATTATTATTATTATTATTATTATTATTAGGTCAAATTAAATTGCTGTTTGTCTGTCTGAAACTTCTCTCTCTCTCTCTCTCTCTCTCTCTCTCTCTCTCTCTCTCTCTCTCTCTCTCTAATACTAAAGATTAGTTTAAGAAATTTGATTTACTGATGGAAAAATAAAAAAATAAAAATAAAAATAACTTTATAACATACCAATGTGTTCCATAGAAAGTGGGGAATTATTTTGGGATTCATAAGAAGTGGTGGCATCTTCACCGAGATCCTGGAATGATACAAAAAGAAATCTTTTTCAAAAGTGCAAGTTAACTATTAATTATCTGAAAATTTTCAAGAACATGTCTGAAATAGCCACAGGACTTGAATGAAAGAAAGAAAGAAAAATAATAATAAAATAAAATAAAGCAAAAAGAAAAACAAACAAAAAAATTATTTTTTGTTTTAAAAGTGTACCAAAAATACAGCTCAAACTATGTATCTGAGTGCATGTATGTCTGCTTGTGAATGTATGTGAGAGTGCATATGTGTATGTATGTGTCTGTATATATATATATACACGCATGCATGTGTGGCACCCTCACACACACTACAGACGTTTGAAAATACAGTTTATTCATGCAGTTTTGTTACATACAATACATGCCTATTAATATATAGCATCACTCAGCCATTTGGTTTTGCTCAACAAAATACAGTATTATATCAGAGTTTAATATTACCCATATACACACACATACAAATATATATGTGCACATACATACATACATATATACATATACACATATAAACACACACATATATATGTATACACATTATTTTTGTTTTTAAATAGCTGTATGTATGTATAATTATGTGTTTATGCATCTGTGTGTGTGTGTGTGTGTGTGTGTGTGTGTGTGAATACATGTTTGTATATATATGTATGCATAAGTATAATTTTCTGTTGTGTTCTACATAAAAAGAAATGATGTATTCATGCTGGTTTTAAAATTATTTTAACATTTAATTTCAACATGCATACTCTCACACATACAACATGAAAAACAAAATCACCACAAAACGTTTTGGTGTTGTTTTGTTGTTTTTTAAAAACTTTTTACACATACTTTTTGTTAAATGGACATAATATCAGTATAACATATTTAATCTCATATTTAGTTTATTTCTTTTTTTATTATAAAAATTAAAAACAAAAACAAAAAAACCCAAAATAAAAACCTCTAAAATACTTACATTTCCTCTGCTTACACAGCCTCCCATGAAAATGTCTTTAGATACGTTTCTTTTTGCAAGACCGCCTGAAAATAATTCTGACCAAACGTAAAAGTATGAACTATATTGAAACACAAACAACAAATCTATCTATCTATATATATCTATCTATCTATCTATATATATATATATTTTAAAATAATAAAAAATAAAGAATTATAAAGAATATAGATTCTTTGAATAAATTAAAATAAAACCCAGTTATGTAAATGATGTTGTAATGTCAGTGTCATTTCCTGAACTTAAAAATAATTTTCATTTTTATTTTTTTATTTATTTATTCATTTTTTTAAATTATAAACTATAAAGATGTATTCCATATATTTAATAAGTTCAATACACAATCACATTTCCTACAAATTTGGTTTGTTTTAAGACATATTTTTAAGTTGTCTTCATAACCATTATGAAAACCTACCAGCCAAAATGGCAGTGGGAGAAATTAAAAAAAAAAAAAAAAAAAAAAAAAAAAAAAAAAAATGTTTTTGTTAATTTATAAAAAATTAAGTATATATAATTTTCTAAATATTTCATTAAAAAATATATCTGATTTGGATATGCTTCTGAAATCTAATTTGCTTTGTCTTTTAAATAATAATAATAATAATAATATTATTATTTATTATTTATTTTTATTGTATTTTGTTGTAGTTATTTCCTTTCATGATTTTATTTCAAGCATGATTAACCCAAATTGCTTAAGATTAATCGTTGTAAACACTAAAAATGGTTATTTCTGATGGAATGTTATAAAAGTTTAGCTTTGTTTCATTATTAAGTAAATTATAAAACAGAACAGAAGAAATAAATACTTAAAAATTAAAATAATAAAAATAATTATTAAAAATTAATTATCAGTAATAGATTATTAGTTGTCCAAAGTTGCCTAAGAAAAAATAAAATAGAATAATTATGTTTGAACAACACTTATTCTAGGTTTGAAATATCAATTCTGAACATCTTTGATCTATTTTCTGGAAATTACTTTATTATGGAAGACTAACGTGGAAAATGTCGTTTATCTTTAACCAAAAACATATAATTATCATAGGTCCTGATAATCGAGACTAAGCATATTTGACTGGTACTCATGAAAATAAGCTCTGTTTACATTTGAAACGAATAATTATTTTGAATAATTAGGTGAATTTAACATTTGAGGTAGACGACTATTTTAACCCTTAGACTGTTGAATTTTTATTATTCTTTGAAAAAAAAAAAACGATTTTTAGGAGATTGAAATTAACCACCATTAATTTCCCAACTTCTATGTAGTTTGTTTCGATTAACCGGTACTCTTCTGATAATCGAGACTACATTTCACTGGTACTCATGACTTTATTGGGCTCTTTTAACATTTGGAATAATTATGTTAATTTAACATTTGTACTTAGACAATATTTGTTTGACTGTTGAATTATTATTATAATTAAAAAGAAAAAAAAATTGAAAGAAAGAAGGAAATTAAAACACGGGGATTATGTTTATAACACTGATTTTTTACTGATGATAAAATATTGATGACATAAAATGATATTAATTATTTTATTCTATCATTCTTTCTTTTTATCCGTCAGTTTTAACGATATTTTAGAGTAATCGAAATATTCACACTTATTTGTACGCATTTGTAGCTGACAGACTGTATTTATATCGATTATTCTCAATAGATGTGCTAGTCTGAGAAAAACAGTGACGACGATAATAATAATAATAATAATAATAATAATAATAATAATAATAATAATAATACATTTTAGTTTACCAGGTTAATTTAATTGCTTTAATTTTTTTTAAATTTTTTTTTTATTTCATAAAAGCGATTTTATCTATAAAGTTATGTACATCATCCTAGGGGACGTTTTGAGAAAACCTGAACAGAAAATAATTAGAGATGTGTAAAGGCGTGTTCCACACCTGTCGTCGGATGCAAATTTAGTGCTTTGACATTGTTGTGTAATTTCAAATCCGATTCCCATCTTGTCGCCTGTTAAAAAATGGCGGAGACGGCCATGGATGGACTTTTGTAAGAATGAAGATGGACATATACATTTGTTTTTATATTCACTACTAAATTGAAAGTTTAAAACTAAACACACACCCCAAAATAATAATAATAATAATAAAAAATAAATTAAAGAAAAAAGGATAAAAAAAAATACGTTTGTGTACGCGCGTACACACACACACACACAGAGAGAATTAACGTGATGTTGATTATGCTTACATGGAAATTATATATGACACACACACACACACTTTATAAGTAAATGAAAGACGAAATAAATATTAAATATAAGAAACATCAAAATACAAACAAACCAGTCAAACAATTCGTATCAACAGTATACTAAAGATGTTTTATTTTATTAATATATTTATTTATCATATCAGAATTTAAAAACACACGAGAGATTAAATGTTTTTGACAACGATCTTTAAAGTAGTTTAACAAAAAAAAAAAAAAAAAAAAAACAACTAAAGTTTAAGATTCTCTTCTTTTTAAAGGCGGTAAGTTATTGCCAATACTGGATTCATTTGTTAAATCATAACAACAATTTGCAGTAATTATTCGAATACAGATACATTTTGTTTATTTATTATTATTTAATTACCAATAAAAAAAATATACAATCATAACGAAAACAAAACAAAAAGTATATATATAAAAAAGTAATAATTATTATAGACTTTTCAAATATCATTATTAATTTCGAATAATTAGCTTTTGAAACAATTTTTTTATTATTAAAAGAAAATGTTTTGTTTAATTAAAATCCGGTTTTATATCTATTATCCAGCAAATTTCTTGGGTCAATAATGACGTCATATTTACGGCAGTTGTTTGTATAGCAATCTTTCAGTTTCAAGGACGAAATAGTCTTTCTTTTAAGAACAAACGAAAACGAAAAAAGAAGACTATTTCGGCAGAGCGTCCTTGGTGTGACGTCATAATTATTATTTCTACTACTACTTAAATTCTGGTTCAGGCAAAACAGCCAAAAAAAAAAAAAAAAAAAAAAAAAAAAAAAAAAAAGTTATCATAATCATGAATCACAACCATTATTATTATTTAAATTCAGGTTAGGCAGAACAGCAAGATGTATATGACCCCAAAACTCCTCTTATCGGTCATAACGTAAAGGAATACTTCAGTTTATATGCAATGTCTGTTAATCTACTTGGACCTGGCAGGTCCTATGGCCAGTCTGATTTGAAGAAAGGGATTAGGAACACGATTGCTGCCTTTAATCAAACTCAAGTTTTTTTTGGTTTATTTTACTCAAGAGAGATAATCAGATAAATCTCCTCGGCCTACAGCATCACAAGCTTCAGCAAGCTTCTGCAGTGTGACAGGATGATACTGACTTTTCCACTGTCGTAGCATTTGGTAAACCACTTCATACTGACTCTCTGATACATACTGCATTCTCAAATAGTCGAGTTGTCCATCTGAAAGCCTCAGCTTACGACCTAACTTCCTCCATAGAACTCCTATGTTATTAGCAATGTAGTCCATTTGATCCTGTGTAGGTTCAGCTGTTGAAGCTGAAAATAACAAGAAGACAAATTTGATTGGCCAGTGATAATAAATTTGCACCAATAAGTAAATTAAAAAAAAAAAAAAAAAACATTTATAAGAAAATAAAAAATTACTAAATAGAATAGTATTAACCATGAGTTAAAAACTGTTACATGTTTAATGAATAATAATAATAATAATAATAATAATAATAATAATAATAATATTGGTAGTGATAATAACAATGGTGTTAATGATAATAATATAAAGATGATGATCATAGAAATGATACTGATGATGGCAGTTATGATGATATCCATCAGTTAAAGGAAATAATATTTTTATCTTGAATTATTCGATAAAGCAAACAAACAATGAAAAACAATTATTTGGATTAAAAATAATAATTCCAAAAAACAATACATTTCATGTCATTAATATCATCTTATTATTATATCATATATGTGTGTGTGTGTGTGTGTGTGTGTGTATGAGATTTAGCATTGTATTTACAAGTATAATATGTTTATAATTAAATGTCAGACATGAAAGATATAATAATGATGATACCAGGAAATCAACTTACACCATTACAGGACATCTCATGCCATATATGAAGACAGACCCTGTGATCCTTAGCAGTTCAGGCAAGTCTCTAGCCACGCCAACACACACCCACATAGGCACACATACAGAAAAAAAAAAAAATATATATATCTATACACAGACAGGAACATACGTACGTGCCTACATACAAAAACATGTACACAGACTGACAGACACACACACATTTCTGGCTTATTCTCTCGAGGAAACAAAGTATCAAAAGTCAATTTGTTAAAAAATGAACTGTGAATAAAAAGACTCACTTGTAATTGGTCTTTTTCGTACTTTCTTACTCTTCTTAGATATCCTTTGTCCAGAACCCACAATCATTAAGTTGTTGTTTCCAATTTGAGTATTAGAAGCATTATGAATTAAAATCCGTGTTTCACTGCCATCATTTCCTGAAATACAAAAATATAGACTAAACTCTAAAAATCTTGCAACATCTAAGAGGAGAAGAAAAAAATAAAAAATAAAAATAAAAACCATTGTTTATGGTAAGATACTGTTAATACAAATTATTATTATTAAGAACTCATTGTATTCAGTTAATATTTATGAATACCAGGATCACTGAATTCAAATGATAATTTTTTTTTTTTAAACACTTTGAAATAATCTGTATAAAAGAAACCAAAATCAACAAGAAGGAAAACAGTTTTGATCAAAGAATTAATACAAAAGTTTGGAACTGACAGGTGAGGAATTTCACTTTCCCTAACAGTCAGTTTTCTTAATGCTTGGAAATAAGAAGATTTTTTTATATTTTTAAAAGAGTAAGTGACATCTGTGCACTCTGTTTGATGTAAACAGGGAGGCATGGAGACATTTATTTATTTTATTTAACTTTTTTTTTGATTAATTTAAATCCATTTTCACATTATGTTAACATAATACAGAGTAAAGCATATCAAGGTGTGCACCAAGCAGTCTGTGTCCAAATGATTCAGTTTCTGCTGCTCCATTGTAGGTGTTGTTTATCAGTGGTGTTGGATGTGAGACCTAACTAAGGCTAATTTCTAGATGAGAGGCCAGGCTGAGGGTGATCTTGTGGTGAAGAGCGAGGTTGTCTGAATTATCTGGGTTGTCTGAAGATGCAGTGAGACAAGAGACATATGTATTTTTCTTTCTTTAAGTAATTAATAATAAGGAGCTATTGCCTCATTTTTGTGACACTTTGTTTCCAGGTCATTGTCAGTTTTGCTGCGTACACCCAGTTAGAGTATTAGCCTGTGGGAGGTAAACAGGTCCATGGAATGGCCAAGATGTAGGTAAATAGGTCAAACTACAACCTCATACTACTGCTACTACTACTTCCTTTATAACATACCAGTGTGTTCCATATAAAGTGGGGATTTTCTCCTGGGTTCATTACAATCCTGGAATGAACAAGAAGAAACCTTTTTTAAAAGTGAAAGTTAACTAATAATTATCTGAAATTTTGCAAGGACAGATCAGAAATAGCTACAGGATTAGAAGAAAGAAAAAAACAAAACAACATTAAACAGTTATTAAAATGTATTAGGCAAAAATACAAATTAAACTATATTTGTAAATGTGTATGTGTGTGTGTGTATGCATATACATTGTTTTTGTGTTTATGTATGTATATATGTGTGTATGTATTATCCATGTGTATATGAAAATATGCATAAGTACTATTTTTTTATGGTGTTCTAAATATATATATAAAAAATGTTAACATTTAATTTCAACAGGCATACTCTCAGACATTCAAGACTGGAAAAAAATCCAAAAATAAAAAAATATAGGTTTTTGAGGTTGTTTTGTTGTTTTTTAAAACTTTTTATACATACTTACTGTTAAATGGATATAATTTCAGTATACTATGTATATAATATTCAAATCTTTCTAAAAACAAATGCTCATACTTAGTTTCGTTATTATTTATTTATTCATTATTATTGTTGTTGTTATTTTTATTTTTATTTTTTTTAAAGAAACACAATCTGATTAGAAATATATAAATATATGAAGTACATATACTATTTAAAAATACTTACATCCATTCTGCTTTCTGTGGTTCCCATGATAGTATGTCTTTAGATAAAAGTTTGTTTTTGCAAGAGTACCTGAAAATAAATAGTTCATGTTTTGTTTCTTATTTATGTATATATATTTAAATTATAAAGAACATAGATTATTTGAATAAACTAAAATAAAACCAATTATGTAAATGATTTTGTACTCTCAAGAGTTTTATTCCTGAACTTTTTAAATTATAAACTGTAAATATTTATTCTGTTTATTTAATTAGTTCAATACACACTCAAATTTGTCTACAAATTTGTTTTATTGAAAGACATATTTTTATGTTGTCTTCATCACCATTATGAAAACCTACCAACCAAAATGGGGGTGGGGAAAATAAAAACAGATAAAATAATAATAATAGTTGTTATTTCTTTTCATGATTTTATTTCAAACATGATTAACACAAATTGCATAAGATAATATAATTGTTATAAACATTAAAAATTGTTATTTCCGATGGAATGTTATAAAAGTTTAGCTCTGTTTCATTATTAAGTAAATTATAAAACAGACAAGAACAAATAAATATTTAAAAGTTAAAATAATAAAAATAATAATTCAAAATCATTATGCAAGTAACATGACCAGTTATCATTTAATTATCATTAATAGATGATTGGTGAAACAATGCCTAGTAAAAATAAAATAAAATAATTATGTTTGAATAACAGTTGTACCTGACTTGAGCTGCTGATTGTACTAATCATGTACATTTTAAATTATTTTAGGAGATTACTTTATAACGGAAGAACAACGTGGAAAATTTCGTGTTTTTATCAACCACAAAAATCCCCTTTATGTTTTTGTTTCGATTAACCGATACTCTTCTCTCTCTCTTTATTTTTATTTTTATTTTATTTTTTTTCACTAAGGTCCCGATAATCGAGGCAATAGAAGACTGGTACTCTTGACTTCATTTTGCTTTATTTACATTTGAGACAAATGTATTTATTTTGAATAATTATATGAATTTAACATTTGTACTTAGACAACAATTTTAACCCTTTTACTATTGAATTATTATTATTAAAAAAAAAAAAAATGCGACGACAATAATATATATATAATAAAAATGCAACACCGACAACAATATATACAGTATATCTATCTATCTCTGTGTGTGTGTGTGTGTGTGTGTGAGAGAGAGAGAGAGAGAGAGAGAGAGAGAGAGAGAGAGAGAGAGAGAGAGAGAGAGAGAGAGAGAGAGAGAGAGAGACAAAAGAAAGAAGAAAAAGGAAAGAAATGAAAACCCGGGGAATATGTTTATAACACTGATTTTTGTCCAAAATTGTTCACAACATTACTGTCGATACAATTTTGATGACATAAAGGGATATTAATTATTTTATTCTATAGTTCCTTTTTTCTTTTTATTCCGTTAGTTTTGCCGATATTTTAAAGTAACTGAAATATTATTCATGCTTATTTGTACAATTTGTGGCTGATTTACTATGTATTTATATCGATTATTCTCAATAGATGTGTTACACTGAGAAAAACGGCAACGACAGAACAACAGAAATAATAATAATAATAATAATAATAATAATAATAATAATAACAACAACAACACAATTTAGTGGCTATAGTGACACACACACACACACAGAGAGAGAGAGAGAGAGAGAGAGAGAGAGAGAGAGAGAGAGAGAGAGAGAGAGAGAGAGAGAATTTAATGTAATAACGATGTTGTTGATTATGCTAACATGTAGATTATATCACACACACACACATTACAAGTAAATAAATCAATAAAATAAACATTAAACCAAAAAACACAAACAAACCAGCCACACGATCAATCAGTCAAACGTTCACAGTTTTACAAACAACTCGTAACAAGAGTATACTGAAGATATTTTATTTTATTAATATATTTATGTATCATACCAGAATTTAAAAACACACAAGAGATTAAATGATGTGAAACAAGGAAATGCATTTTAATTACAATATAACGATAAGCAAGAAAAGTATAATAATAATAATAATAATAATAATAATAATAATAATAATAATAATAATACAACAACTACTACTACTATTAATAATAGTAATAATAATGATAGTAGTAGTGGTAGTAGTAAGAGTAGTAGTAGCAGTAGTAGTTGTAGTAATAATAATAATAATAATAATAATAATAATAATAATAATAATAATAATAATAATAATAATAATAATAATAATAATAATAATAATATAACACAGCTTAGCTGGTTAACCGTTTAATAATGCAAAATAATATTAAAAAGAATGAAAAACGTGTTTTTTTGTTTTTAAATTTATTTTGGTAATGAAATAAAATAACTAATAATAAAAAGAAAACAGATTTGTTGATATATGTTATTAAAAAACGTCTCTGACAGTATCACAAAATGCGCTGGCATCTAAAGTAACAGGCTTCGTAAACATTAAACTGACGTAACCGTAAGCTTTATGATTAAAAAATGAAACATAATTCAGGAAACAAGTTGAAATGTCAAAAATATACTTAAATTAGATATAAAAGAGAGAGAGAGACAAAATATGTGTGTTTCTGTTCTATTTGTTAAAAAGGCATAATTAATCGGTGTTTTGTTACTAGAAGTATTTTATTTGAGGTGTCTGTCAATTGAGCAGGAAATGAACAGAAATATGTTGAGCAGAGTTTAAAGGGAGGTTATTATGTAGTGGTGGTTTCAGACGATGATGATGATAATGATGATGACGACGATGATGATAATACTGATACTAAGAAATAAATATAAATAAAATGTAAAATTGAAGATATTAATCAGTCAAAATATATTTTAAAGTTCTATCCAGAAAAGAAAAATCAGTGTAAAGAATGTATGCCAGTATGTGTGTATGTGTGTGTGTGTATATATATATATATATACACATATGTACACACACACACACACACACACACACACACACACATAATAAAAATATAATAATTAAATAAAATGTATACCTTTATTTCATAAAACGTATAATATTTAATGTAACAATGAACAAAACGTATTCATATACTTTAACATAATCATCATCGTCATCATCATCATCATCGTCGTCATCTCATAATAATAATAATAATAATAATAATAATGAAAAAAATAATATCATCATAATTATAAATACGTTTTATTAATGATATGAAAAAGATGAATGTTATCGTATAATGAACAGCATTTATAAACGTACAAGAACCGAAAGAAGGCAAACGGTAAATGAATATTAATTAGTTCTATAAATACTTGTATATATATATATACACACTTACTTTTAATTTACATTATCAAACAGTCTGCACTTTATATATTTATTAAAAGCGGCAGATATTAGAAAATATCTTTATAATGGGAACATTGCAATCTTGCTGTATTCATTTCGTCATCTTCATACACTGAACGTCGGGAAGTAAAGCGTTAATTTTTGCTTTCTTCGTAAATGTCGATCTCGCCAACTCCTGTGACGTCACAGATCTGTTTGCAGTGAAAGTTGGCGATGATTTCTTTCCTTCCGGTTCTCCTCGAGTTTAATTTGATGGTTTCTCTGTGTTCCTCTCCGGCGCCTATATTTTTCCTGAAATACAAAGAATTTGTACAGACAATGGAGTGCATTAAGATAAGCAATCGGACAGTTATAAGAAGACAAGTGATATAGAAAGCGTGATAGACAAGTATATAGGAAGAATGATAGACAGACAAAAAGGTAAGATAGACCAATAATATTCAGACACAAACAATGATATCATATCTTCAGGGGTTTTTTTTATTTTTTTTTCGTTCGCCCTCGATTTCTCTTCCCTATACCCTTTCTACTGCCAACACATACGCAAACACACACATTTTCTCTCTCTCTCCGACCACTGACAAACGCACAATCAGCTCTCTCTTGCAACACACACACACACACACACACACACACACACACAGTCTGAGTAACCTCTGGAGCAGAACAGCTCAGACGAACGTTTGGATGGTTAGTGTGGTTCCTCCCCCCCCCACTGATAGGTTTACATCGTTTTCTGGCTGAAAACTGTCACGTGATAATCGATACGTCACTATTATTTTAGGTCGATTCAAACCTTGTCCGCAGATTTCCCGAGTCGATGGTTTTATGATAGGGGTCTTGAGTTTCTTCGTATAGCGCGTGTATGTAGGACTAAAAGGTACTTATTATGGTGCCAACGAACTAAAAAAAATAACCGATCTAAAGGAATGTAAAGCCAAAATTATTGTTAAATCAGTACACTAGCCGGAATCGTTGACAATCGTACGGTTGGAAAAGAATAGGCAAAAAAAAAAAAAAAAAAAAACAAAATTTATATCTATATATATATATAGACCTATTTCTGGATGGACAACCTGGGATATCCATCCAAATGTCCGTCACACACAAATAAAAAGTATACAATTAAAAATGCTTACTTTATTTTAATTGAAGCTATTCTCTGTATTCCGGGCCCCTCTATATTGAGAACACCCCCAGTAAGCGGTAGTGAGAGAGTATTGACCAGTTTTACTACTACTTCAAACGGTTTTCCTAGCTGGGCTTTTCCCTCCGACTGAAACAAAACAGTTGAAGATTGTTTAAATATATAATTATCTGGACTTACAATTGAAATCATCGAGTTTTGTGTATACTGTAGTGTACTGTTTGATAATTTTCTGATTTCATTTCTTCTCCATTTATAATTTCAGTGGTTGACACCATTTATTGGGAGAAGTGCGGAGAATTCTTAATTAATCAATTTATTTATTGTTTTATTTATTTATTATTTTTATTCATTCATTCATTCATTATTATTTTTATTTATTTATTTATTTATTTATTTATTTATTTATTTATTTATTTATTTATTGTGACTTTGTGTTGAAAACATGCTAAGAGAATTATTATTTATTTATTATTACCATTGCCATGATTATGATCATTACTACTACTACTACTACTACTACTACTACTACTACTACTGCTACTACTAGGGTTACTGCTACTACTGCTACTATTTCTATTATTACTATTGTTGTTACTACTACTACTACAAATTCTATTATTTTTATTACAATTGTTGTAATTTCTGCTATTGTTATTATCATTTTTACTGTTATTATTATTATTGTGTTATTTTTTTGTTTTTTTATTTGATTTAATAAAATAATAATAATAATAATAATAATAATAATAATAATATAAAAACAATGTCATACGACTGGAGATTATCATCCACACCTTTACTTCCAGCTGTGGTTTTTCTATCCAGAAAACTTCATGTGCAGCAAAACGTTGACCAGTCTCGTGCACACATCCATGTGCGTACACGTTCACGTGGGTGTCAGCGTCGCTGCTGTTGATGTACTCCGTGGGGTGCAGCTTAAGTGACAGCTCGCTTTCTGTAAATTTGTGAAGTTTGTACAACAGGGTATTAAAAAATACAATACAGTATAATACAGTACAGTATATAATAATACAATGCAACACAATAATAAAAAAACAAACAAATATATATAAAAAAAAAAAAAAAAAAAAAAAAAATCCCTATATAAATAAAATAAAATAAAATAAAATAAAATAAAATGATTATATATTCGATTTTCAGAATTAACGCCTTTCACACCTTAAAAAAACAAACAAACAAAAAAAAAAACATCATGCAGTAGCTCGCATAGTCAAAAATCTGGCCATCTTAGTAACAGATACTTCACACGTACCTCCAGAAGGTTCGATAACAATGGCGGTGGCTGTGTCTTTAATTTCATTGGCTGGCACTCCTGTGTAGAACGAGGCTACGGCCATCAGGTACACGTCTACCACTCGACTCTCCGTGCTGGTGTTCTGCACTTTGAGAGTGACAGACAAATCTCCTGTCTTGCTGCTCTCTCCAAGACACGAAAACTTCAAATCTTCCTTGCCTTTTTTCTCCACAGTGGCCTGATGGCGGAAACATATAGTGCCGGCTCTTTGACAGGCAGCCGTGTATTCTTGAGTACCTGAAACGAAAGAATTACATTTTTGTTCGAGGACACAGGAATATGCTTTCCGTGTTGAAAATATTATTTGTATTCTGAAAAAAAAAAAAAAAAAAAAAAAAAAAAAAAAAAGACTAATGTCACCGTAACCTTTCTAAGAAAGAAAGTAAAGAAAGAATATAATAATAATAATGATGATGATGATAGCAATAATAAATAAAAAAAAAAAAAAAAAAAAAAAAAAAATCCAATTAAAAATGATTTTAAAAAGACTGTTATTTTGAGAAAGATTTACATGATGGTTAATGTTATGTCTGTTAGTAGATGTAAACTTAAGGAAGGTACAACACAATGTAATAATTACAAGAACAGAAAAAAAAAAAAAAAAAAAATAAATACATAAATAAATACGTAAATAAGTAAGTAAGTAAGTAAATAAATAAATAAATAAATAAAGAAAAAAGAAAAAAAAAAAAAAAAAAAAAAAAAAAAAAAAAACCCAAAACAACAAAAAATATACAACCTTGCAAATTTCTCTTAAGAAAACAAACTTGTTTATAATCAATAATATACTTAGGCAAATATTTTAGTAAACATGTTTTTTTTATAAAATGTATGTAGTTATTAATGTTAAAGATAAAGTGAAATTGAAAATTTGATAAATTCACAATGAAATAAATATTTTCTAAAATCATTTTACTAACGTATAATTATAATTATAAAAAATAGTGAAGTCTGGTAAAAATAGCCTTTTGATGAGTAAGGCATATATAAATGTCATATATAATGCAGTAGGCGCCAGAACTGTCTGGTAGCTATCAAATACAGATAATTTAGATAAATCCTGGATTAATTAACGCTAATTAGGATGCTAATGGCTTATGTAAACTTAGAACCTCTGGTGTTAAACTTCATATTGAATCTGGATGATAGGTTAACATTCTAAGAGAAAATAGAAAATATCTTATTTGTAATCTTGACAAATTTGGAGAGGAATATCATTATATATTTGAATGTAATGATTCTGTCTTTTTATATGGGAGAAAAGGTATAGCAGATAAATAATATACGAGGCATCCAAATATATTTTCACATACTAATTTGTTCAAAAGCAGAAATATATTTATATTAAAAAAGTTGTTTGTTAATAAGAACTGTATGTGAGAAATTATCCCACGTTAAATTTCCACGCTTTTGCATTTTAATTTTGTTATTTCATATATATATATGCTATATTCTTCTCTGTATTGTAATCACCCAGTTTATGAGAACAAATTCACTGTCATGATGTCATTGTCATTACCAGATTTAATGCTTTAACCGGCCTAAGCGCGTTTCGGTTTACCAGCCGAACATTTACTACTAAGGAGAATGCTTGAGATAAATTACACTAAAATAGAACATTAGTTAGCACCGAGCAATTATATATTAATTCCGATTAGCATCCCTTACGAGAAGGATCATCTTCAAGATTTAATTCTTAATCATCAGAAAGCTTGCTGCGAGTCACCGTCTCAAGTTGTTTGCGAATTTACGTACCGTCTTTGTGCTTGTATACGTTCGTCAAGTCCTCTCGAGAAATTGTCCCCGCTGCTTTTGTGCTGACGTTCTTCCCTGTGATGTCATTCTCGGTGAGGAATGGCGTCATGTTGCCGTCCATGTCCACTGTCCAATTCATGCGACTTCCGTTTACCTCGGCGAACAGAAACTTGGCGTCTGATCCCAAGTACAGTTCACCGTTTCTGATGGCCTTCACAGATGCAGGGCCGCACGTGAATACACCTGCATGATGAAAATAACAACAATAGCAACAACAACGACTACAACAATAGTAATAATAATAACAGTGGTAGCAGTAATCGAAGCAGCAGCAGCAGCAGTAGTAACAAAAGCAATAAAAAAACACTGAAATGCAATAAAGAGTGAAAAATTAATTGGAAACGAAATCATGATTTACACCAAAAGATAGATAAATGTAAATGATCTTTCTGATGAAGATTTAGGAAGAAGTATTAGGTGATAAATGATTTTTATTGGTATCATATATATATTTATATTAACAAAAATAATTTTTTTGAGAAAGTTATCTCTGTTAGTGAACATAAACTTAAGGAAGGAAAAATACAACGTAATAATTAAAAGAACAATAAATAAATAAATAAATAAATAAATAAATAAACAAAACAAAACAAAACAAAAGCATAAATAAATAAATAAATGAATGACTGAATGAATGAATAAGTAAATAAATAAAAAATAAAACAAAAACAAAACAAAAAAACCCATAAATAAATAACGAAAGAGAAAAAAAGGGGAGTAATCTTGCAAATTTCTCTTAAGAAAGAAAGATAAAAAAAGAAAAAGAAAAACGTAAATAAAAAAAATAAAAAGAAAAAAAAGAAGAAGAAGAACAGAAATGAATAAAATTCGTACTAATGATGGAACTATTCATATTGTACGAACGGACAACGTTCACCATGTTTTTGTTTTTGTTTTATTATTTTTTATTATCATTATAAATTTTTACCACGTTGTATTTTCTTTATTATTTTGCTTTTTTTCTCCATTCTGCTTGTCTGGCGCTTCTTAGCTCTACAACCACTGCTTTTGCGCTTAACATGGTACCATCAGTCATAAATTACTCCGTAAAGGGGATAGGTATCATTAATCATAAAATACAACTGCAAATATGAAGGATGCCGATAGAGTAACGCTTTTCGCGCTAAACTTTACGCCAAAAGTTACAAATTGTTCGTATCACCGAAAATTCACGAATGTTGGTATTTTTTTTGAAATCCTTGTAAAATACTGACGTAACGTTCAAACACAATAAAATTAAAATATTTTAACGTTACGTCACACGTTATACAAATTGTTCGTATCACCGAAAATTCACGAATTTTTTAAATGCTTGTATATACTGACGTAACGTTCAAACACAACAAAATTAAAATATTTTTAACTTGATATTTCTTATGCCTCAGGGTATGTGAGAGCTAAATATCAGCATGCTAGTAAAATAAGATGTTTAAAACTGATGTTAAAACCAACCTTCAGTACATTCCTGGGGAGTGGGGTCGTACGCTTGCCAGCCATCATAACCCGCTGGGAGGTCAGGTCGTTTGAACCAAGACTCATTCCAAACATGAAAATCCCTTAAAAATTAAAATTATTCTTGTTTTATTTTTTTATTTATTACAATCTTTTTTATTTTTTTTTTAAATCGTCCAGTCTTAATTAATAATTAAATATAACAAGAAATGAATTTTTTTTATAATGTTTATGAACTATTTAAAATAAATAAATAAATAAATAAATACAAATAATGAATGAATGAATGAATGTATGAATGAATGAATAAATAAATAAATATAATAAAAATAATAAATGAATGAATGAATAAATAAATAAATAAATAAAATGAATGAATGAATGCATAAATAACTGGAAGAATCATAATTCATACGTTAATTTTGTTTTCTTAAAATAAATATTCTGTAATTTTTAAGGATTTTATGTAGACTGACAGTGATATCTTATATTATGTAGCACTGTTTGATACAACTGAAGCTCATTTTACAAATTCTGTACATGGATTAAACTAACATATTAACAATATTAATAAAGTAAACTTTCAAAACACTTAGTTCAACCAACCAGATTGCGTCATCCATTGTTTTGCGCGGTCGTCCGTCCTCTGTCCAATGAGCGTCGATGGTACAACTATAGTCACAGTCATGCGCAGAACGGAAATTTGTAACACATCGGGTGGGAATACCAAGTGCTCTTAAAACTGAAATAAATAAATAAATAAAGAATAATAATAATAATAATAATAATAATAATAATAATAATAATAATAATAGTAAATAAATAAATAAATAAATAATATACGTTACATATACGAAACGTGACGTCACTTTTACATTATACGCTATGTATATGACGTAATGTTACTTTACATAACGTTGTTTTAAACTGCACTGCGCTTAGATTACGTTATAATTAAATATACATTGCATTGTATTACATTTACTATTATTATTATTATTATTATTATTATTTTTTATTTATTTATTTTATTTTTTTTTTTTAAGGTTGTTTACTTGTTGTTGCTACAGCTGCAAACGTCCAGCACTGGCCGTATTTCACTGCTTTCCGTTTCTTTAGAAACTCTTCCAATATGGCGGAACTTCCGTTCCAGGCATACGGAGCGATGCCATCGTCGTATTTGCCAGACCAGTTGCCGAAGAGAACTCCTCCTTCGCGTTCATTGTTGTTTATCTAATAATAGTAATAATAATAATAGTAATAATAATAATAATAATAATAATAATAATAATAATAATAATAATAATAATAATAATAATAATAATAATGATGATGATAATGAAGAAGAAAATTTTCTCTCTGAACTTATATGACATAGGCAGATAGATAGATACGTTACCGTATACAACAGAGGATATATATATATATATATATATGTATATGAGTGTGTGTGTGTGTGTATGTGTGTGTGTGTGTGTGTGAGAGAGAGAGAGAGAGAGAGAGAGAGAGAGAGAGAGAGAGAGAGAGAGAGAGAGAGAGAGAGAGAGAGAGAGATATTAAATTATTATTTGGCGATATAATTGCTCCTATCGTTATGGGTTAGCGCATGCAGAGTAAGCCCTCATTGCTTTTAATCAACGGATTCTAGTCAAGGTTGTGGAACTGAGCATGCGCAAAACTGACAAAATCAACCAATAAATTATTACAGTAACAAAGTCAGGTTATGGCAGCCGAAGAGGTTAACTATGACATGTTTTATTTCATAAAGATATACGAACAAGGTTCTATCTTAAGCAAAAATTAGATAATGCATACTGTAATATATTTTAAAAATATTTTTAAAGTTCTATAAATAAAGAAATGGAAGATAAAAAATAGTTATAAATAAGATAAAAGAAAATAATGAAGATAATATTAATGAAAATATATAAATAAATAAAGAAAGAATGAAAGAAAGAAGGAAAGATAACAAGAAAGACAGTCAAAAAAATAAAAAATAAAAAAATAGATGAAGAAGAAGAAGATGAAAAATACACGGGACATCTAGTAAGAGGATGAATAACCTGTCATAAAAGTTCGTGGTCTCTCAGACGTGAACTGAAGAAAATATCACGTGATAAACTCACCACTTTGCATATTGACCGAACGATCAAAACTGGGTTGTTCCTCGCTTGATCTCCTAACTCCGACTTCTCCAGCATTGCCAAGGCTGCCACGAGACATACGTCATCGAACTGTTTGAAACGTCATAACCAAGTGTGACAATTAAATAGTGTGTAGCGATCTTTAAAGTTCTTCCGAAGTATACTGATACGACAAAAATAGTCTAAATATAGTTTTATTAATATTTTTTATTTTATTTTATTTTATTTTTTGTTTTGCTGTCAAATCTTAATTATTAACGAAATATAACAATATTATTTTGTGACGTCTTAGTGTACAAGGCCTTTAAGAGTTCGCTATATATATATATATATTCGATGACGTCACGGCACTAAATATCAAGGCAGAAAATGGCGGCGTTCAGATATTGTGTGACATTATTATTATTTTGCTTAATATTTATTTTGTTCCCAATGATGAAAACAAAATTGTATTAAATCATAAAGTAGAATATGTTTTTTTTCTAACGTTACATTTAGAATACTTGTTCATACCTGAGCATAGTTCCATGGCCGCACACAGAATTTTCCAACTGTACCCAGCCATATTCGTCCTGTTTCTCGTAACACGTACTCCTCGCGTTGGTTTTCATCATCCACGTACACAGTGTCAGCTATCAGTAAATAAATACATAGATAAATAACTATGTATAGAGAAACATAAATAATTTAAAAGAAATATGTAGGAGAGAGAGAGAGAGAGAGAGAGAGAGAGAGAGAGAGAGAGAGAGAGAGAGAGAGAGAGAGAGATGATTTCCATATACATACATATATATATATATGTGTGTGTGTGTGTGTGTGTGTGTGTGTGTGTGTGTGTGTGTATATATATATAAATACACATAAATAAATATGTATAGAGAAACAAAAATAATTTAAAAGGAATATGAAGGAGAGAGAGAGAGAGAGAGAGAGAGAGAGAGAGAGAGAGAGAGAGAGAGAGAGAGAGAGAGAGAGAGAGATTATAATATATATAAACGGAGAGGAAATACGAGTATTCGTAACTTGAGTGATAGAAATATACGAAAAATTGCAGTCAGAAGACAAAGTAACAAAGAGATAAAAAGAGGGGGAGGGGGAGAGGATAGAAAAAATAAAGAAGACGGATATAAGAAAAAACTGAGAGGAATTGAGGAAGTAAGAACGATAGAAAGATAGATAGATAAATAAATAAAGATAGATGTATAGCAGTTTTCTTTCATGTGTCTGTCTATCTATCTCTATATATAAACATATATGAAGATAAACAAAAATAAAATAAACACATACACACAGATGAAAAGAGATAGATGAATAGGCTTCATATATATATAAATATATGTGTAGATACAGAGAAAGATAGATATCTGGAGAACAGAGACATACAGAGAAAGAGAGAGAGAGACAGAGAGAGAGAGAGAGAGAGAGAGAGAGAGAGAGAGAGAGAGAGAGAGAGAGAGAGAGAGAGAGAGAGAGAGAGAGGGCGGAAATTAAATTATCAATATATGAAGACTGGTATTAAAAACAAGTAAACAAATAAATAAGTAATAATGAAACAAGAAAGCTATAATAGAACTGAAAATCTTCCAAAATTCTAGCTGATCAAAACGCTTCAAATAAACCTGTCCTCATAAACATTACCTTCAGAGATAGGTTTTCCGAATATTAGGCAATTAATGACCAAATTCGTATAAAGGAAACCGTTAATGTGAACGCACCGATTCTACCAGACTTTCAGAAATTTATGTTTATGTGTTTGCACGTTTCAGAGAGGATATCTTCTTTTAAAACCTCAATTAGAGTGGGGTTTTTTTCGCTGACAAAATGTTGTTATTGTAGCCAAAGATAAAAGAAATATTCACATAATATAATGCTGGGTTTAAGTTAATAATAATAATAATAA
The DNA here is from genome assembly GCA_012295275.1 of Chrysomallon squamiferum. Taxonomy (NCBI): domain Eukaryota; kingdom Metazoa; phylum Mollusca; class Gastropoda; order Neomphalida; family Peltospiridae; genus Chrysomallon; species Chrysomallon squamiferum. The sequence continues at coordinate 1,640,088 of CM022667.1, forward strand.
TAATAATAATAATAATAATAATAATAATAATAATAATAATAATAAAAACAGAAGAAGAAGGAAAAAAAATAAAAATAAAAACGATGAAGAAGAAATAGAAAATAAATAAATAAATAAATAAATAAATAAAAATAAAAAAAATGAAAATATTAAAAATAATAATAAAACGAAATAATATTAAGTATAATAACAATAAAACAAACAAACAAACAAACAAATAAATAAATAAATAAACAAACAAACAAATAAATAAATAAATAAATAAATAAATAAATAAGCAACAAATTTCTGATTTTTTTTTTTTCTTACCCTCACACCATGGATTAAAAATTAAATAAATATCATCCGGGTGTTTATATCTGAACTTTTCTGGCTCGGTCTGGTTTGGGCCGGTGTGCACTGTGTCTATAAATAACTGGTAACGACCGACAATCGAGTCAGGTGCAGACGACACTTTGAGAACGACGGATTTTTCGATAATTTCCACGATGCTGAAGCCCCATTCATTTTTATTTGACTGCTCTGTTCTGTTCACCGACACGACACTGCCTTTACTCTGAAGTGGTCTGGATCCTGAAAACAGAGAAATTAAATACATCAATTTCACCGTCAATATTATCTTAATTTGGAAGAAATCAGACGCCATGTTTGTGTTTGAAATAAGCGAAGTGTTTGTCCTTTTTTATTTATTTATTTATTTATTATTATAATAACCAAGACTGTCAGATATTTAATTTAATAATAGTAATAGTAATAGTGATGATGATAATAATAATAATAATAACAATAATAATAATAATAATAATAATAATAATAATAATAATAATAATAATAATTCTGAAGATAACTAAAACCATTTTGATAAATTTCTAGTCTAATTTGACTTTATTGCACCCATCTCTCTATGTTAAAGCATTTCTCTTATTCAGATCAATGGAAGGAAATTTATTCGGTGCACAAAACCATATTTCTTTATTTTAAAAAAAAAAAAAAATAATAATATTTTTTATTTTTATAATAACATTCTCTTCATCTGCAAAGATTTATGCAGTATCGAAATGGCGTCAGCTTTTTGTCTTCTTCTGAAAGTGAAGTTCATAATGTCTACGAAATGAACTGAAAATGAGCTAATAAATATTAAAACAACATAAACCAAACATTTTGTTTTTGAAGATGCTTTTTAAAAAAAAAATCAAAAATAATAACGAAATAATAAAAAAAAATAAATAATATAAAAAATAAAAATAAAAAATAAATAAAAAATAGAAAAAAAAAAAAAATAAAAAAAGTTATAACGAATGTGTTACCTGTTACAAACTTGAGATATATTTCATCTTCTCTGTCAACGTAAGTCCTCTCGAAGTTTATCTTGATGGTGAAATCTTGGCCTCGTCTTAGAATCAAGTTTGGAATCTCGTACTCGTGGGTTCTGTGAGCTGTGCGATTTTGGGTTCGATTCAGCTCAACAGATTTCGGCTTTAATATACCTTCTGCAAAAGTAAATATACGTTTTACGTACTTATAAACATACAGATGTACGTGTGTATGTATATATGTATATATTTGAAAATACCCCCACACACACAAACACGCTATTGCACTGCAACGTTATAGAATGACAAGGGGAAAAAAAGACCAAGTTATTTATTCTTAAAAATTTTAACTGTATTTACTATGTATTTGACTAAAGGATCACTTACGCATACACACGCACGCACACATAGGCATATACACACACAATATATCTGTATATTTAAAATTATTATTATATATTTATACGATGTGTGCTTATAGTTATGTGCGCTTTAATTTGGTTTATAATTAAATAATACTCTACAAAAATACAGTGGTACCTGTCTTGTGTTGACACCTGTGGGGCCGAGAAAAAATGTCCTTACATCACAGGGGCAAAAATTAGAAACAGTTTTTTTTCTTTTTAACGTATTTACAATCTATATTCACGTGCACTACACCAGTATCCATAACTAACATAAATCGTTGTGACCGGACATTGCCAGAGCAAGCATATCTTGTTCTATGATGGATGCAAATAAAACATTTTTTGTACGTCACATAACTCATAAGATATATTTATGTTTTACAAAACATTGCGTGTAAAACCCAAATAGAGCTCTCTGATTTATGCCGATAAGACGGTGTTTATAAAACATAAATATGCATGGACTGATATTGCATGATCGAATTATCAAAAGTTAGGTACCAAAATGGGTTAAACTCGCGATTGCAGTACGCGTGCTCTTGTGACTGGACAAAAACAACACATCCTGAATGCACTGAGTAATCATAGGAAATGGTCGACATCATCTTTAAAAATATCATATAAAGCTGCCGTACAATAAAATTATTTATTTTGGAGAAAACAGATCCATATCGGTATTACTGTCCGCTTTAGCAGAGGAATAATAAATACAAAATACTCTCTGTGTCCGCGTTAAGTAGGTGTCCGCTGATCTAAGGAACACATAAACTGAAAAACAATGGGGACTCGATAACAGTAGGTGGCCGTTTATCTCGGGGTCTTCTAAAGACAGGCACCACAGTATGTATATCAAATTTGCTTGATTAATTTAAACGTCACCTTCTTTGGCTTTCTGGAAAGCCGTCAGTTCAGCGTCCTCTGCAAACGGGTTTTCCTGGACAGTCGGGGCGCGCCGCCCTGCCAGGTTCGAACCCAGCCACATTGTCCGCAGGCTGCCATAGTAATTAGCGAATTTCTCTGACAGACTCGTCCTGAAAAAAAAAAACATTAAACATTTTTTAAAAATGTAAGTAAAATTATAATAATAATGATGGTGTTGAGCGATAATTTTGCCAGCGTACTTACACGATGAGCTTCAGCTGAATTTTTTATAATTTTTGTTTTTTTGTTTAGATACATAGGGAAGTTTACAGGACGGCTTTTTGATATTTTCCTTTTATTGTGAGGTCATTATTTTCATATTTCCAATTAGAAAATGGCATCACGATAAAAGGGAAATATATATATATATATACACACACACACACATATAAATTAATATAAAGAAACAAGTACGTAAGTAAGTATATTAAATCAAATTAAATTAAATAAATAGAAGGAAAACATATGGCCATAAAACAAATAAAGCAATTACATGGACATTGGACATTAGAAGTAATTAGGCCATTTGTTTTTCGCTATCAAAGAAACACATCGAAGAAGTTCTATAACACAACGACTATTTCGCAGAAACAAATATCGACCTGTATTGTACATAAATATACTTCTTTTATTCGATTTCGACAGAAGACAATTTACCACTAATATAATAAAACTATAACATTTCAAGTCCAAGGAGACGCATATAGGGCGCCATTGTTATGACGTCAAATCGTACATACACTGAGTAAAATAATACGTCATGAAACACGTAAAAGGCCGAAAAATACAGTTTAAAGTCCAGTTCAGCCGTCTATGAGCTGTTCGGTACATAAATTAGGGAAGATAAGATCCCTTGCTTAACGTAATACTTACGAGTAGCCACACAAAACCAGTAATAGATTTTTCTCAGTGTTAATAAACAGACATTCCGCTCTTTGATCAGAACTTAAATCCACTCAAACGAAACATTTTATTTGTATGAAAATTACCCAAACGAGAGTATGCTATACTCTCCATTACAAACAGAAAGCTTTAAACAAAACGGTAAAACATGAGCACGCGCCAGACAAAATTCGTATCAGCAGGGAAACTTAAGTTTTAAGGTATTAGCAAAATAGGACATTATGTGAGGAAAGGATTTTAAGCCGTATAATAAAACTGCCGATTGCATTTTAGATATGACCGAACGACTTAACAAAACGTTAGCGCGTGGAGCCGTTTACGTTGTTAATAGAACCTGATTCACGAAAACGATAATTCCCTGAAGGTAATCTATGTTACATTGTTAAGTGTGTGCCCAGTAGGTATTCGTGGCAAAGTCTTTTCTTATGATACAAACAGACTGACAAAACCATATTTATTTGTCACGATTAAAAGATATCTCATAACATCGCTAATGGACTGGTTTTTCTATTCTGGTAACGCCACGTATGAAATTAATATACTGATTACTCTATACGTACCTATGTGAGTGAAGGAAGCAAGAAGGAAATTGAGAAGATTATCATAATAAAGATGAAGAAGACAAAAATAGAAGATAAAGAAGAACAGAAGAAGAAAAGAAAGAAAAGGATGTTCGAGGAAAGAAGAAAAAGGAGAAAATGATTTTTTATTACGAAGATGATGATAATCATATCATGCTGATGAGTAAAAAAAGTAAGAATAAAGATGAAGAAATGAAAAAGAAGAATAAGAAGGAAAGTAAAGGAAGAAAAACAAAGTGAAGAAAAAAAAATAAATAAAAGAAAAAAGAAGATGAAGAAGGAAGAAAGAAGAAAAATTAAAAGAAGAAGAAGAAAAAAAAAAAAAGTAAGAAAAATCCCTAAATACCGGAGACAGACGTCTCTCTGGTTCCTTTTTTCTTTTTTTTTAATTTCCTCCTCCTTTTTTTTTCTCCCCTGCTGTTCAAATTGCATGTTCCGTGTTTCTTTCATGTATCATCATTATAAAGCAGAAGATGTCCGACATGCTGCCAATCTAACTTTCTTCACGCCGTCTGAATTTCGTGTAGAATTTTTTTTTTTTTCTTTGCCAAATCCATCTGCGTTCTCAGTCTGCAAGATGCATGATGTTCTAACATTACCAATTGTTTACTCCGGGGAGAATTCTACGCATTCTATCAGACTCGAAGCTTAGGTTTTTTTTTTTTTTTTTTTTTTTTTTTCTTTTTTTTTTTTGTTCATTTTCTCTAAATAAATTTATTTTCTATGCTATAACTTACACGAAATAAATTATTTCCGACATTGTGACAACCGCCTACTGTTTTCACTTCGTATTAACGGCAAACATATTAAATATTTTTTCTTATTTTTTTTTTTTCTTCTTCTTCTTTTTGAAAAATACTTTATATCTGGATATGCCAGCAGCTAAAACTAGGTATAGGCTCTAACTAAAATGACAAGACTGTGCGATTACAAATTATCGAAGACAGCGGTGTTTGTTTTCGTTGTGTTGTTCCCCCACCCCACTTTTTGCTTGTTTATCAGTTTAAATATAGAAAGGTGGGGGGGGGAAGAAAGCTGTATTATACAGAGAGTATAAATTGTTCAAGGGTTCTTCATATTTAATTATTTTTTTCCAAAATAACCGTGCTCATGGATGTCTACACGAGAAACGTTACAGAAACAATTTCAGATAAGAAAATTTATAAATTCAAAATAATTAAAAAATACATTACGAATTATAATGCAGCATATTTATACATACATACATACTGACAGACACACACTTATGCATTCACACATACATATGCAGAGATTTCATGTATAATAATGCGAAATGTTCGTGATAAAGATTAAATAATTCTGCCATTGGACTTGCAAGCGTCAGCTATTTACATATTTGTACGATTTTTATTTAACGTATTTTAACAAATTTCGTTTTCACACACTCAAACACACAGACACACACATCTATCTATACATGCACGCATGCATACTATGCTACAATACATACAAATCTAAACACACACACACACACACACACACACACACACACATACATATATACACGAAGGTCCAAACGCATGTGGACAGTATGTGGGTTAGGGTTAGGGCTGTTACATTATTACAATGGTGTTTATTATAACTATGGTATTTGTGCTATATTATTTAAAATTTTATAACAATAAAATTTAACTGTCAATGTAATAATTGTATATGTAATCTCAAAATAAATGTTATCATTTACTGTCCACCTACTTTTGGACCACCCTGTATATACACATAGATACATACATACACACACACACACAACTCACCTTTCAGTAAACAATAATTCCCAGACAAAAACTGTTTCTTTAAGATACACATAGCAACGTTATGTATTAAGAGTGACGTAAAATCGTTTATGACGTCATAGATGAGTTAATAGTAATAGACAGTCGCCGTGGTTTTATTACGCAACAGTGAGGTTAAGTTAAATTAAACATATGAATTCCTTTCGTTTAATTATTTAATATCTTGAAAATAATTTACAACTTTTTGTCATTCCTGATGAATTGCATTGTTGTGAATTCCAGCATCACATTTCAAATCCTTCTTGCTATGCCTTTCAATTACAGACTTAACATTTGAATGAACAGAAAATGAGATAACCTAAAATCAATACCGCTGTTATAAAATGTCTCGCCTATCAATTAATTCGACAACTGAAAAAATTTTAATGTTGTGTTATCAAGCAATTACGTATTTGTGAGAATAGATAGCGTACCTTAAATAAAAAATAAATGTAAGTGTTGTATGTACGTTCGTACGTGCGTGTGTGTGTGTGTTTATATGTCTGTTCATGTCTCTGTGTGTGTGTGTGCATGTATGTATTGACAATGGAAAAATTAATGAAACGAACGAATAAAGAGGTGGATGAATAAATTAATAAATAAGAATAAAAATAAAATAAAATAAGTAAATTTGATAAAATGAAAATAATAAATAAATAAATAGACAAACAGACATACATACATACAGTCAGACAGGCAGATAGATAGATAGATAGATAGACGAATAAATAAATAAATAAGTAAATATATAAATATCCAGAGATATTATTTCAAATAATTTCTCTTGTCGCATTTAAAAAAAAAAAAAAAAAAAAAAAAAAAACATATTCAGAAATCTTCTCCGATTTTCCACTAATGCCATGTCCGTTAAAGTAATCAATCTTTTCTCATTTTTCTTTTTCTTTTTTCTCCCCGTTTCTGTTGTTCTTGTAGTCTTCTTTTAACATTTTATGTTCTGTTGAAATATATTTGAAAAGAACCAGTGTTTTTCAGAA
>CM022667.1:1654500-1662000 GCA_012295275.1 Chrysomallon squamiferum
CTTCCTTTTCACCGACGTAAAGATTTCCTTTCTGCCTCTTTAACCGTTTGATTAGAACGGGTTTTGGAGTGCTGAATCAAAGATATTATAACATCGAGCCCGCTTTGATTAAACACTTGAAAACCTTTTTGAATCGTAAGGAATTGGATCGGTACCATTTCAAATAAACACTGCAGATGAAAGTGTTTGGGTAAGGCCACAAAGACGGAAAGAAAACCATATGGCGAAGTTGAAAAAAAAAAAAAAAAAAAAGATATTTATTCTTTACCGTTTCCGCTTTCCTTTTAACTTTGTTTGTTTTTAGGTTGTTAGGTTTGTTGTTGCTTCTGCTGTGATTACTATTATTTGTTATCATTTATTTATTTATTTTAAATAATAACTTAGTTTCTAATCTGAATTTCCGTATGCATGTTATGAATAAAAATAAATGACTTTAATGAAAATAATAAGGGTTTAAAAATATAAATATAAATAAATAAATAATTAACAACAAACCAACCAACAAACTAAACAAAAAAACAACAACAAACAAACAAAAAAAGTAATAATAATAAAATAAAAAATTACAACAAACAAACAATTAAATAAATAAATTCACAATCTTTCGTAAAATTCGTTCGAATCTAAACTGTCGTATTTTGCTTACAATCAAGGGGAAAAAAGTGTAAATATACACATTTTGAAGCAGTGACCCAATGCTTATAGGTTTTATTTATACTTTTTCCATTTTTTTTACTTGTTTGTTGTAAATATATATTCAGTATTAAACACAAAATATTACAAAGAAGAAGAAGAAAAGAAATAGCAGAGCACTTTCCTGGCACATGTGGATCATATCATCATCATCATCATCATCATAATCAACCAGACCATTAACAACATCACCATCATTATATTATTATATAAATTAGCAAATTCATGATATTCGTCAGCAAAATAGCAGGTAAGAGCATCGTCATTAACATTTCATTATTGTTGTAACAGGAAAATGAACACCGAACTACTTTATTCTGCAGAGAATACTTTATGAAGGTTATCGTGACCTCAGACAATAACGGCAACAACAGCAACACAAGAACAACAACAACCTACCAGGGTATGTATGCAACAACCTACCACAATCTGTATGCAACCTACCACAATCTGTATACAACAAGCTACCACAATCTGTATGCAACAACCTACAATCTGTATATAACAACCTACAATCTGTATATAACAACCTACCACAATCTGTATACAACAACAACCTACCACAATCTGTATATAACAACCTACCACAATCTGTATATAACAACCTACCACAATCTGTATATAACAACCTACAATCTGTATATAACAACCTACCACAATCTGTATACAACAACAACCTACCACAATCTGTATATAACAACCTACCACAATCTGTATATAACAACCTACCACAATCTGTATGCAACAACCTACAATCTGTATATAACAACCTACAATCTGTATACAACAACAACCTACCACAATCTGTATACAACAACAACCTACCACAATCTGTATATAACAACAACCTACCACAATCTGTATACAACAACCTACCACAATCTGTATACAACAACCTACCACAATCTGTATATAACAACCTACCACAATCTGTATACAACAACAACCTACCACAATCTGTATATAACAACCTACCACAATCTGTATACAACAACCTACCACAATCTGTATACAGCAACCTACCACAATCTGTATATAACAACCTACAATCTGTATACAACAACAACCTATCACAATCTGTATGCAACAACCTACCAGAATCTGTATATAAGAACAACCTACCAGAATCTGTATACAACAACCTACAATCTGTATATAACAACAACCTACCAGAATCTGTATATAACAACAACAACAATCTACCACAATCTGTATACAACAACAACCTACCAGAATCTGTATACAACAACCTACGATCTGTATATAACAACAACCTACCAGAATCTGTATATAACAACAACCTACCACAATCTGTATACAACAACAACCTACCAGAATCTGTATACAACAACCTACGATCTGTATATAAACAACAACCTACCAGAATCTGTATACAACAACCTACAATCTGTATATAACAACCTACCAGAATCTGTATACAACAACCTACAATACTGTATACAACAACAACCTACAATCTGTATACAACAACAACCTACCAGAATCTGTATACAACAACCTACAATCTGTATACAACAACAACCTACAATCTGTATACAACAACAACCTACCAGAATCTGTATACAACAACCTACGATCTGTATATAACAACAACCTACCAGAATCTGTATATAACAACAACCTACCACAATCTGTATACAACAACAACCTACCAGAATCTGTATACAACAACCTACGATCTGTATATAACAACAACCTACCAGAATCTGTATACAACAACCTACAATCTGTATATAACAACCTACCAGAATCTGTATACAACAACCTACAATCTGTATACAACAACAACCTACCACAATCTGTATACAACAACAACCTACCAGAATCTGTATACAACAACAACCTACCACAATCTGTATACAACAACAACCTACCACAATCTGTATACAACAACAACCTACAATCTGTATACAACAACAACCTACCACAATCTGTATACAACAACAACCTACCACACTGTATGCAACAACAACCTACAATCTGTATACAACAACAACCTACCACTATCTGTATACAACAACCTACCACACTGTATACAACAACAACCTACAATCTGTATACAACAACAACCTACCACAATCTGTATACAACAACAACCTACCACACTGTATACAACAACAACCTACAATCTGTATACAACAACAACCTACCACTATCTGTATACAACAACCTACCACACTGTATGCAACAACAACCTACCACACTCTGTATGCAACAACAACCTACCACTATCTGTATACAACAACCTACCACACTGTATGCAACAACAACCTACCACTATCTGTATACAACAACCTACCAGAATCTGTATGCAACAACCTACAATCTGTGTACAACAACAAGAACCTACCAGAATCTGTATACAACAACCTACAATCTGTATACAACAACAACCTACAATCTGTATACAACAACAACCTACCAGAATCTGTATACAACAACCTACAATCTGTATACAACAACAACCTACAATCTGTATACAACAACAACCTACCAGAATCTGTATACAACAACCTACGATCTGTATATAACAACAACCTACCAGAATCTGTATATAACAACAACCTACCACAATCTGTATACAACAACAACCTACCAGAATCTATATACAACAACCTACGATCTGTATATAACAACAACCTACCAGAATCTGTATACAACAACCTACAATCTGTATATAACAACCTACCAGAATCTGTATACAACAACCTACAATCTGTATACAACAACAACCTACCACAATCTGTATACAACAACTACCTACCAGAATCTGTATACAACAACAACCTACCACAATCTGTATACAACAACAACCTACCACAATCTGTATACAACAACAACCTACAATCTGTATACAACAACAACCTACCACAATCTGTATACAACAACAACCTACCACACTGTATGCAACAACAACCTACAATCTGTATACAACAACAACCTACCACTATCTGTATACAACAACCTACCACACTGTATACAACAACAACCTACAATCTGTATACAACAACAACCTACCACAATCTGTATACAACAACAACCTACCACACTGTATACAACAACAACCTGTCTGTATACAACAACAACCTACCACTATCTGTATACAACAACCTACCACACTGTATGCAACAACAACCTACCACACTCTGTATGCAACAACAACCTACCACTATCTGTATACAACAACCTACCACACTGTATGCAACAACAACCTACCACTATCTGTATACAACAACCTACCACTATCTGTATGCAACAACCTACAATCTGTGTACAACAACAACCTACAATCTGTGTACAACAACAAGAACCTACCATAATATGTATACAACAACCTACCACAGTCTGTATACAACAACCTACCACAATCTGTATACAACAACCTACCACAATCTGTATACAACAAAAACCTACCACAATCTGTATACAACAACAACCTACCACAATCTGTATACAACAACCTACCACAATCTATATACAACAACCTACCAAATCTGTATGCAACAACAAAAACCTACCACAACGTTTACACAACAGCAACAACAACAACAACAACAACAACAACAACCAAAACCCACCGACATCTAAGTACAACAATAACAATCATAATAACTACAACGGCAACCAGCTCGTTTTTGTAAGAGGAATGTGCGCTTTCATGTGAATTAGTCGCGGAATATCAGCGCACGCACTCGGAATTCTTCCCAGCCCCTGACGAATCCGATCAGGCCTCAGGTGAGATGAAGGTAAACACAACATTAACTCGCGAGGCGCTCATCAATTACCAGGTAATCACCGTGCACGTGTTTTCATTTGATTTTAACTGTCACAACTCTTCTCCGTATGTAAAACATACAGTGAAAAGAAATTTAGAAAATAGAAAAAATATATGATAGATAAGGATGGAGAGAGAGAGAGAGACAGACAGAGACGGATAAAGAATTAAAAAAAAGAAAGAAAGAAAAACAAACAAAGGTAAAAAAAACTAAAAAACAAAACAAAACAAACAAAACCAAAAAGTAACAACACCACCAGACAAAACAAACAAACCAAACAAAAAAAAAAAAATAAAAATAATAATAATAATAAAAAAAACCAAAAAAACCCGATAAGAACAAGAAAAATGACGAAAGAACAAGAAAAGATATTTTAAAAAGACAGATAAGTAGAAGAATAATGAGAACATATACATGTGTGTATGTATGTGTGTTTGTGGAGAGAGAGAGAGAGAGAGAGAGAGAGAGAGAGAGAGAGAGAGAGAGAGAGAGAGAGAGAGAGAGAGAGAGAGAGAGAGAGAGAGAGAGAGAGAGAGAGGAATATAAGTCAACGAGAGACAGCGACAGAGAGTAAGAAGAAAGACTAATAAACGTAGAAAATATTTCTATGGAAGAACAGTTCTAATAACGTTCTGAAAGAAAACGCAAACTTGTACATTATTACATATTAGAAGACGCACAGCTAATGCTCGCCAAAAAAAAAAATCTCCATTAAAATCTGAAAATTCAAAGAGTACATTGATTTACTTTACCGCTTTTGCATTAATCTGTGAAGAAAAGAAAAGAAAAGAAAAAAAAAAAAAAAAAAAAAAAACTGAGCAAAGACATTAAAGGAAGACCTAGAGTATTAAAATCTCTTTACTTTGTATGTTATAATAGCCTTGTTATATGGCTCTGATTGTGTTAAAAGAAGAAGAAGAAGAAGAAGAAGAAGAAGATAATGACGTTCTATCAATACTCTTTTAAAGTTAATATGACATTAGGTGTATGTATATATATATAGAGAGAGAGAGAGAGAGAAATTTTAATATTTTCAAAACACAAAAGATGTAAGGTTAGCTTGACAGATATAATGTGATATATGTATGAGTGTGTGTACATACACAATACACATACATAAATACAAATGATGATGATGATGATGATAATAATAATAATAATAATAATAATAATAATATTATTATTATTATTATTATTATTATTATTATACACAGAACAAATGTCCATTATCATCTCTATGCAGTCCAATACTTGATAACAACTCCCTTTTTTAGAACGTTTTTTAAAAAAAAAAAAAAAAAAAAAAAAAATATCCATGTCCGGTTCACGATCACTGAAGGTCAGCGGACCATGTGACCTCGCAAACAGACCTCAGCACGTGACCTCGCAAAAAAACACCAAAAAAACCCCCACATCACTGCGTGACCTATTTCCGTGTCCTCAAGTCGTGATACAGGAAAGACACAATGAAGAGGAAAATGCAGTAGAGAAAAGTCACATCCGTCTAGCATGTCGTGTAGGATCGCTGACGGCGTCACCGTTACAAGAGAAGAGATGCAGGGGGTTTTAGACCAAATTAGTTACTGCTGAAGTTAATGCCTCCAATCAAATTAATGTCATCGAACTAATCAAGCAGCTTACAGTTAATATCCTGCTTTACGAAGATTGCAGGAAATGTTCTGTCTTGGTTGTTTGTGAGAGAGTTCTTTCTTCTTCTTTTTTTTATCTGTCTGTCTCTCTCTCTCTCTCTCTCTCTCTCTCTCTCTCTCTCTCTCTCTCTCTCTCTCTCTCTCTCTCTCTCTCTCTCTCTCTCTCTGTTATATATATATATATAAATTATGGTTCTTTCTTTGTTTGTATATTATTTATACGTATGTATGAGGATACGCATGAATACCTATGCTTCTGTCTGTCTGTATGCGCAGTTGTATTTATATTTTTAAGTATGTATGAATTTATCTGTGTGTGCATATATGCATGTATGACATGAATTAACGCAGTCGTGAATATATATATGTCTACAGACACACTAGTAATCAGACATGACGAAGATATGCACGCATGGACGCCATTTGCATAACAGATCAATACCATAATAACATTATCAACTTTTTCTTATTGTCGTTATTGTTGTTTGGTTGTTGTTTTTTTTTTTCTATTCCGACGTCTTTCTAAGCACGTCGTATCAGTCATAATCACCCTTACAACAAGCAACGACTGCCGCCACGTTGCACACGTTCTGGTGATTACATACATACACGACGCTAACCATTTTTTTTACACGGAGAGGAAATTCAGCGAAATAAAAAGAAGCGAGCACGTCATTCGAAACAGAGGCTAAACACGCGATCGTCAACAGGGGTCGATGCAGAAATTGGTTTTCTTGGGCTTTTATAAACAGGCGATTACGTTTTAAAAGAGAGAGCACGAACTGCGTATCTGCGGTCATCACTGTTGCGGAGTCTGAAAGAAGTCAACGACTGACGTAAATTGGCAATTGATGGAATGATAGATGTGAGTGCTGGTCGTGGGTGATGTTTTTTTTTTGTGTGTGTGTGTTTGTGTGAATTTTATGTCATCGTTTCTTATGATTCAGTCATTTACTGTTGATTCCGTTAATTTTTGGTCTAAAAACGAAAGTCGTATATATATATATATATATATATATATATATATATATATATATATAGATATATATAGATAGAGAGATATATATAGAGATATATAGAGAGAGAGAGAGAGAGAGAGAGAGAGAGAGAGAGAGAGAGAGAGAGAGAGTAGTAGTAGTAGTAGTACTGACTGGGTTAATTATCTTTCTTTTATTAAACATCTTACTTGTATAATGTTATTACAACTAACAGAACTGCTGCTACTACTACTACTGCTACTACTACCATTAATACAAATACTACTAAAGATGGTAATAACTTGATCATAACATCATACGGGAAATAATAATTATACAAAGGACAAATAAGAGATATAACTGTTTTTGTATAATTATTATTAT
>CM022667.1:1667000-1702000 GCA_012295275.1 Chrysomallon squamiferum
GCCTAACACTAATAATACTCGAATGCAAACAATATAAGAAAACAAAATTCTATGTAACAGATGCTCCAGGGACCAACATTTGACTCCATTCAGTAATTACCTATTTGACTCCATTCAGTATTTATGTATTTGACTTCATTCAGTATTTATATATTTAACTTCATTCAGTATTTATATATTTGACTTCATTCAGTATTTATGTATTTGACTCCATTCAAAATTTATCTATTTGACTCTATTCAGTATTTATGTACTTGACGCCATTCAGTATTTATATATTTGACGCCATTCAGAAATTATGTATTTGACACCATTCAGAAATTATGTATTTGACGCCATTCGGTAGGACGCCAATCAGTATGACGCCATTCAGTATTTATGTATTTGACGATATCCAGTCATTATGAATTTGACGGCGTTGGTAATTATCTATTTCACGCCATCAAGTATTATACATGCGACGCCTTTCAGTAATTATGTTGGTGCAAGGCGGAGGTACAAACATGCACTTAATCTGTTCGTTACTTTATTAATACCCGTTGCTTAATTACTCTTTTTATCTTATAATTAGGTAAAAGACGATAATTAGGTATCGAATTTACTCATATATACGGTACGGTCTGTGTGTGTGTGTGTGCCTATTAATAGGAACAGGAAAAAAAAAAAAAAAAAAAAGTTAAATAATTAAGACAAAAACGCCCATTTTAGCTATTAGCTTATCGAGTTTCAAGGCTTAACTCTGGCCCTAGCTTTCACTGAATAGTGCAGTTTACTATATATACGTTTATAAACAATTTTAATTCATTTCACACTAAGAAAATGTATGATAATAAACAAAGTCGGTCCTTGCTTTAAATCATTACAGTACTCCTGTACAGACACACAGTGTAAACCTAATTAATAATGTACTAACATTTTGAGGTATAATCCTAAACTAGATTTCAGTTATTGCAGCTAAATTTAGAACGATTAATGCATTAATTTTCTTTCGTTAAAGAAATTACGTGTGTGTGTGTGTGTGTGTGTGTGTGTGTGTGTGTGTGTGTGTGAATATCAGTTGAATAGAGACGTATAATAATAATAAATTAAAAATTAAAAAGTCTTTGGAAACAGTCTAAAACTACAGAAAAATTATGGAGCATTACCTCTAGTACAGTTCTTTTAGTCATAGAACTAAGAACAAAGAGATATTCGTTCGAACTCAACCAGAAAAACACTGTCTGTATTAGACTTGTAGACTTATAAAAGAATTTCAGAATATCGATAGAAACTTGGCTACAAAATACTTTTGTTTATACTTTAGCTGTAACAGTCGTTTTAGACACGGGTCTAACAACAACGTGATATCCCAGTGGCAGTCAAACAGAACTCTATAACTGCCAAACTAGCATCACAAACAGAACCTCACACTTAGAAAAGAAAGAAAGAACAAACAACAAAAACCCTAAGAAATATTTCTTTGTCCGTTTCCATACATCTGGAACCCACCTTTCCCAACCCACTGCAAACTGATCACACAACAAAGAAGCGATGTTCCAACTTACTCCACCAAACTTGTGTAACTGCCAAACATAAGCATCGTAACAGAAGAACTCCACACATGGGGAAGGAAGGAACGAAAAAAAAAAAAAAAAAAAAAAAAAATAAAAATAAAAATAAAGAAAGAGAAAGAGAAAAAGAAAGAAATGATGAGAAATAAGTTTTCTGTTTTCGTTTTACATACCTTGGTTCTGGTTGGAGATCGTATTTGTCTCTGTGCATGATGATGATGATGAATTCCAAAACGGACTGCAGAAGTTTCTAACGCTGCTTAAGATATCCCAAACAAAACTTCGAGAAGGACGGCGCGACCAGGTTTTTAACTTCCGTTTAACAGTTGCTTCAAGCAGAGCAGTCAGTCAGTGAGTCCCTTCCCTTCCAGCCTGCCGAGAGCAAGAACAGTTGTAATCGGATACTGCAAGAGAACAGAACGTCTTTGGATGCGCTGCAGTTTCCTACTCTACTTTATTACTACATACACAACAACAACAACAATACGGCTAGCTTCAATTAACGTGCTTACAACCGTAGAGAGAAAATCTTGTAAAAGATGCAAGAGGGGAAAAAAACAAACAAATGAAAGTAAAAAAAAAAAAAAAAAACACTTTTTCAGAAAAGTCTTGGTGTTATTATTTGGTTTTAAATAGGTTGATGAAATGACGTAGACATTATGGCATTTTGGGCGGTTTGTGTGAAACTTCGCATGGACGACGCTGTGAGTAAAAACAAAAGGAAACCAGCGTGTTGTGTGTGTGTGTGTATGTGCTGACTCATGTAAGCGGGATGTAGGTGTAAATGTAGCTGCTGTTAGCGGCGCGCTACGTGAGTGAGTGTGAGTGTGTGTGTGTGTGTAACTGTGGCCTCTTGTGACCCCCAGTTGACTCTGGTCTTAACTTTGCAGTTTACTTTCAGCGAGAGATGTAGCGGGCTTGCTGTTTGCCGGGTCGTTGTCGTGGTGTTGCGAGCGCGTGATCACAGCAGTGTGCCAAAAAATATATATTTATATATAAAGGAAATTATATCGTGTGTATTATCATTGTAGATAGGTATCTGTGCATTATGTGAAAATCATTCCAAAAAAAAAAAAAAAAAAAATATATATATATAAAAAAACAATTAAGAAAAATAAATTATGTTTATCATGCAGAGAAAACAACAAATATAATTTATTTATTAAAAAAGAGAAAACCACAAAAGTATACAAGAAAAAAAAAAAATAGAAAAAAATAAATAAAGATAAACAAAACAAAGAGGCAAGCAAACATACAACAATAAACGTACAAATAAATAAAACAAAACAGCAAAAAATAAAAATGAAAAACTTTGTAAAAAAAAAAGACAAAAAAAAAACAAATGCCAAATCATAAAAAAATGAAAAACTAAAACAAATAAAATTAAGGCAAATTAAAAATATATATAAAAATAAACATAAAAATAAAAATAAACAAATAAAATAAAATAAAGTAAATAAATAAAAAAGGAAAGACAATTATATATATATATATATATAAAATGTAAAATGATATTTTCTTTTTTCAGTTTTGATACTCTGTTGACGATGACGATTATGAGATAATGATGATAATGAGGGATAATAATGATAATGATGATAATTATACATGTATATTGTACTTGAACGTGTGGTATTTGCATGTGTAAATTTGTGTGTCTGCCTGTCTATACTTTTCTATCTGTCTATCCAGCCACCCATCTCTCTGTCTATCCAG
This sequence comes from Chrysomallon squamiferum, assembly GCA_012295275.1. Lineage (NCBI taxonomy): Eukaryota > Metazoa > Mollusca > Gastropoda > Neomphalida > Peltospiridae > Chrysomallon > Chrysomallon squamiferum. Next base: position 1,670,267 of record CM022667.1, read on the forward strand.
CCACCCATCTCTCTGTCTCTATCTATCCATCTACATCTATCTGTCTGTCAGTATTCTTAATCAAAATCAGAGTTTCTGTTAAAGTGAGCTGGTATAACATTTTGTAATCATCGTGACAGCGGGATTTTGAATATGTAAATACTTACATGCTAATTGCAGCACTGTACAAGCAACGTCAGTTTAAGTGTTACAAGTAACTACAAATTTTAAGTAAAAAAATGTGTAAAAATATGTAAAATAAAAAACAAATAATAATAATGTGTGTGTGTGTGTGTGTGTGTGTGTGTGTGTGTGTGTGCGTGTGCGTTCGTATGTGCGTGTGCATATATATATATTTTTATATACATATGTATATGTATGCTTCTGTCTTTCTCTCATATATATAGCTTAACGGACTTTCACCATCGTCAGATATACATTCGCTCCTATAAATCTATTAATTTCAGGGCCTATTGGATTTGGAAGTATTATTATTATTATTATTATTATTGAAGTATTAATATTTGATTATTATTATCATCATCATCCTCATCATTATTTTAATGACGCCTCGACGCATTTTAATACCGGTGGCCCAGTACCACATCTTTAGACTTACTTTACAGTCAAAAAAAATAAATAAAATAAAATAAAATAAAATTCATTAACTGTAGACACAGACCGATGATCTAAAAAAAAATAATAAGAAGAAAATAAAACATTAAAAAATAATAATAAATAATAATAATTATTATAATGATGATTATGATAATAATAATAATAATAATAACAATAAATAATAATAATGAAGAAATTTAACGATAAATTTAAAATTGCAAATATAAAAATTAACAAATATGATAATAGATTTGAAACAAATTCATATATTATTGCAGACATAAGCGCAAATAATAATAATAATAATAATAATAATAATAATAATAATAATAATGACGATGATGATGATGGAGATTATTGTTATTACCATCTATTGATGATGATAATAACTCAAACATATAATCATTTTAGCAATCTTAAATATTTTATCGCATGAAATAAAAATTAATATAATAAAATGTACACCTAATTAAATGTATAAATAATATTTAATTACAAACAAATACAAATTTAATTAATTTCTTTTAAGAGAAAAACAACAAACAAAACAAACAAATACAGAAACTTACAAGAAAAACCCGGCCCGAACTCTGAACAATAGTCAAACAAAACAATACACGTAACCAGGTAAATACGTCACTGAATTCATGGCGTCATAGAGGCGATAGGTTAATAATTTATATCTGAAGTAAATGAACTAAAAGAACAGTGGAAAGTTTTTAATAATTACTTGAATTTCAAATATTTTAATCTTTTTTCCTTGTTTAATATTTAAATAAGTTTTATGCTGTTTACTTATGAAAACAAACGTATTTCTTCATACCTATTTAAAGTTAAGCTAGCAAATGTCGCGGAACATGGTGACTTTGGTTCGCCATTTTGATACTAAAACATAACTTAATCGTTTGTTTGCATTCTTCTCGTCTGCACCACTATACTGTTAACTTCCGCTACATTCTTAATTTTTATATGCATAATTTAAATTGCATAATCTTATTGATTAATAATGGATTATTGTGCAGTCATTGAATACCTATTTCCATAGTTTACCGAAGTTTTTATTATATATATATTTTAAAAAAAATTCTAGATTTCCAAGTTTATACATCATCTGATTAATATGACTTTTTATTAACTATAAATATACATGTAAATCAAACGCTTTCCCCATCTATTCTAATTACACCTATTTCGCTCTCTCATTTGGCCAAAAGAAACATGGGACCATGACAATCACAACATGTTCAGTACGACGGAAGTAAAGATGCTAATAAATATTCATAACGTGTAATACTTCATGAATATTCAATAACTACAACACGGCACGAACTGTCAGTTTTACGTCACATATAGTTCTGACACTCTATTGAGAAACGCGGGAAAAAACAAACCAATGTCCACGTGTTTTGTTATGCCATAGCAATTTCATACGTTTCTCTGAATGATCATGATATATGAAAGTGTTGTTTGCGTTTTGTTTGTTTGTAATTAATAAGAGTAATAAAATAATCAAAAATGTTAATTTTAAATAATAAAAAACAAAAATAAAAAAAAAAAAAAATTTTTTTTTTTTTATTTGAATGTATTTTGCAGGAGTGTGTGTATGTATGTATATGTATATATATATATAGATATATACACATGATAACAGTGCTAACAATAACATAAGTCAATAGTCTGATAAACTGACTAGCAATTTTTAAAACATATCTGGATATAAGAGATAATAAAAAGGGTAATATATTTATCAGACAAGGAATATAAAATAAATACTAATGATGATAACAACATCAAGAATGCTTCAACAATTTGTTTTATTAATTTTTATTTTACTGATGTATTTATATATGTTGTAACAGAAATGGGGTTGGGCATATAGACCTAATTGTCTGTTTTGAAACATGAGTACCTGGCACCATTCCATGTCAAATCCATTACAGGGTTCATTTCTTGTCCAATATTAGATGTTTTGGAAGAAGCATACAGGAGTTAGCATCTTATAAACAGGGATGAGACAAGCATTTAAATGACAAACACTATTAAATATGATCTTCATTTGTTTCTAAATCTAGCATTATGAACAAACAACTTGACAGGTAATGCTTGTTTACAAAATTACACAATCCTATCCAAATCTTCATTGTTTAGATTCTTTAGAGAATCTAGCAAACAGAAGTTACATTGTCTAAAATTATAACTACTAAATTTGTATTTGATATGTTTAGTTTGAGAATTGTTGTGACTGAATGCTTGTGATAATTATACATTTAAACCACCTTTCATTGTTGATAATTTATTGTAATTCTTTTTAAGCTTTCTTGACAAACTGCTGTGGATTATGAATGTGATGATTTTTTTTGCTTCCAAAAAAAAGAACATTTTTAAACTAATCATAGTCATACTTTTAGCATGTTTCTAGGTTTTAATCTGCAGTTACATGCTAGGTTTATGTATATTTTAATTTGTAATTAGAAACACTGGTCTCTATTCTACCTCTTGTTTTGATCCTTGCAACAAGATAACAGTTCTAAATTTACAAAAAAACTTTTATTCACCAACTGCCAAGCAATGTACATTTTCATAATTTTATTACAACAAAAAATAAACTCTTCTTACCATTTGCCAGCAAAGTTTTCACATAAAATGGCAACAAATCTTTCAACAGATCCAAGATTGGCACGGTGAATAATAACAGAAGTTTCTTTCTCTCCCTGCTCACTGAAATATTTTATAAATTATAATTATTATTATTTTTTTTTTATATAAGATTTATTTGTTTCATAATATCACAATTTATTTACTGTACCAATCTGCAATAACTAGATACAGTAAATAATTATTAATAAAGACAGACCTATCAAATTAAAAATTATTTATTAAAAAAAAAAAAAAAAAAAAAATGTGGCAGCCTTAGTTTCATAGATATTAAAAACAATATTTAAAATATATCCCATTTTGAAAATATATTTAAGCCTTAATCATTTAAACATTCAAAATAAGTTTCTCAATTAAATTTTTTTTTTTAAATTCTAATAGCACACACATCCAAGTTTCACAATGTTATGTTTAAAAATTTATAGTTTTTACCTTAATCATGTAAGGCTATCACGTTTTATTTTAAAATTTCATATTATACTATTATTAAATTACTGCAGAATTATTTTTGGATGTTTACAGATATATCAGGTTAGTAATGTTCTGTTTTAACAGCTTTTGTTTGTTAATTTGTTTCAGAATCTAAAATATTTTTACTTTTGGCCCATAGAAAGCTCCATCTTGTGGATTCAGTTCCCATTTTTCACCAAATGCTTCTAGTTGCTGAAAAAAATAAAATAATAATACTGATACATATCATTATGTTGCAAAACATTACAACAATTTTAATCTTTAATACAAAAAGAAAAATACAGATATGCACCAAAAACATAAAAACATGTAATTGCCAATCCACATTATTTAAAATATTATAAAACATAAATAAATGACCAGTATTTGTAGTATTTATTTCTAGTAGTAATAATTTAATTTGTAATGATAAACTAATGCTATTTCTAACAATAATAATTTAATAAAACTTAGTTAACCTCAGGTTCTGGGTAATAATAATTAACCATGGTTAATAATCTTGATTATTTTTTTTTTTTTGTTATTATTATTATTTTTTTTTTTTTTTTTAATGAAATCTGTGAAGTCTGGTTAAGAAGTAAATAAAAATTATTCAGCTATTTTTTTTATTTTTTTTTTTTGTGACAAATAAATTTTGGTGTGTGTGTATATATATATATATATATATATATATATATATATATATATATATTTATATATATATATATATATATATATGTATATGTAAAATACAGCTATCTATAATTCCATATATAAGATATACAAAATAACCCAATATTTTACATTTAAAAAATAAACAAACAGTATATTCTGTAACCTACTCACTTTCCTTCCAAACCCATGTCATGGTAAAATCCATTATCAACTGGTGGCCCATAACAAAGATGGCCTCCGTATTCTTTTTCCATGGCTTCACCAAGAATGTGCACACTTGAGTGCCAGAATACATACTGCCCTGAAATATAACAATACATTTTGTTTTTTTTTTTTTTTTTTTTTTTAAATGACATCAGTTATTTGTGTAGATGTTTGTGTGAGAGAGTGCACACCTGTATGTGTGTAAAATATTAAAAACATATTTGCATAACCCCTTTTTAAATTATATTTTGGATTTTTATGGATATATTTACTATAAGGAATATATAACTGAAATAAACTGATTGGTACAGTTATGAAGACTTTCTTTATTATTTATAAACAATTTAAGATTTCAAATAGCTTTTTGTAGTGTTCTAAGATTAAATAGTGTGTGGAAAATCCTGTGTAAAACAAGCCATGTATGAATCATAACATTACTTCTTGTTTTCATAATAAAATAATCAGATACACACCTAAGAATGAGACAGCGTTAAATTAATTAAAACCTTTGATAAATTGAAAACAATAATTAGTAATTTCTTACATTATTAAAATAAATACAGGAGAAAAAATAGAATATTTCAAATGAGGTCAGAAACACCTTGAATACATTATACAAGGAACTGATAAGATAACCAAACAGGAAAAAATTAAAAGTTAAAAAAAAAATTTACTTTGATCTGCCTCTGTTTATACTATGAAAAAAGTACATAAATGACAGCTAGCTTCTTATCTAAACATGTCAAAGCTTTTTTGTTTATTCCACTGGGTCAGCTTATGCAATATGTATGCAATATTGACAAGTATTGTTCAAGTATCTAAGCAGCAATAAGGAAAAGGAAAGTTGGCTACCACTTTTATTGCAGTGAATCAACTATTTATATCCTAACTGAATATAATACATGAAAATTTAAAACTGTTGGAATATGCAACACTTATGACTTGTAACTAAAAAACATCTAAGGATGATGCAACAAATTAATTATCCACCTAAACTGACATCTAAGGAATAAATTGTATAAGCATTATGTTAGTTTTTATATTCATATTCAGCTTTGAGATATATATATATATACTATAATTGTCAGCAGTTTAAGTAATTTAAGGTAATTTAATATTTGAAATATTCTGCTCATTCATGAAATCAAACAAGAGTGGACTTGTTTTATATATAAAGAAAAAAAAGAATAATAATAATTATAATAATAATAATAATGAAGAAGTTTTCACAGAAAGACCATGACCATGTTCCCCTAAGATAAATATCAACACAATATAATAATAATAATAATAATAATAACAATAATAATAATAATAATAATAATAATAATAATAATAATTATAATAATTATAATAATAATAATATAAATTTTAATATGGCTGAACAAGTAATTTGGATCAGATAACAATCATTACAGACTAAGGTAGATTCTAGTAAGTTGGATGTAGTTAGAAATTAAAGTTTTCATCAACAACTACCTACAAATACTGTTACGAACAACTCAAAAACAAATATTTTTAAATTTATTTTTCAATAATACACACACACATATATAACTAATTAAATTTGTACAACAGCTTTCTTAATATTAGTCTTATACTTAACTAATATATATTTATAATATTGCAATAATTAAAAATCCATTAAAATCTTTCCGGTATCTGCTCATGTCAGTGAAGTCTGCCTCTATGGTAAAAAAAAAAAAGGGAATTTTCCATCATTCCAAATAACAGTCAAATTATCAGGGTGCAGGGATAAAGGAATGGTAGACACATCTGACGAATTAAAAATTGAATTCACACTTAAAAGCACCAGCTATGAAAACAGATTATCATTATAGACCTTGCTGCAGTAACAATTCCAACACCAACACAAAATACAAACTTTGATTCAAACAAATAAACAGACACACAAATGTTTGATTAAATAAATTCAAAGTAACAATCACAATAATAAACAAAACATCAAGCAAATACTTTAAATACAAAACAATTAATAAATAATTTAATTTACTTTCAGACTATAGGACCTAATACTAACCAGGTTATTGGATCAGAAAACTGTATATAATAATGAAAATAAGTTAATTACTTTCTTATTTTTTTAGGTACACAATAAAACTTGTCATTTCAGGCTTGAAAAAGTGGAAATAAAAATTAAAACCGTAAACCTAGTATAGGTCAAATGAAAGTTTGTTGCCACTTGTAAATAGATTTCAACGCAACATGATTATTACCGTTGTTCTTGATGTTGTGTTCTTGTTGTTATCACTATTTTATTTGTTTGTTTATTTATTTATAATTTAATTTATCAAAATATTTAATATTTATTTTATACTTTTTTTTTTATTATATATATAATTTTTCTCCTCCCTTATTATTAAAATAACCAACAACCCACCCCCGACCCCACCAGAACCAGCTCCTTACACTTCGATCTGCACGACACTCTTTTGCATCTTTCAAGTTGTAGGCGTTACGAGAACCCTTTATCTTTCCTTCCTAAACTCTTTTCTACGACAAGCACCCCAGCTTTGTCACTGTCAGAAAAGGGGCCTGTCGCAGACGTACGTCACAACAACATGATCATAACATGCTTTGATTAGCACGTTCATTTTTAGTCACTCCCTCCCCTCACAACTGTCGGGGACATAATGGGCTTTGAAGTTTATTGTTAACATGAATATTCATAAAGTATTACTGGTATAAATATTCATTAGCAACTTTGCTTTCGTCACACTGGACTTGTTGTGATTGTCATGCTCCGAAGAAATAGAATTGTGTAACGTCCGGCAAGGGAGAGTAGTCTATGAGAAGCAGCATGGCGGATAACGTGGCTAAGGAAGTCGAAGCGATGAACATTTCTGAGAAGGCACGGCGTATATAATTATTTTGATTTCTTGACAATGTTTTCCAGGCTTACTTTTTTCCGGTTTGGGAAGAAGATAGGTCTCAACTATGTCAGATCCATGAGTATGGTGTGTTCTTGTTGTAGGTGCTGTGACTAATAACGTGTAACGAGTGTTAAGGCCTTTTCAGGCCACTTTATTGGTTTCGTGATACAGCGGATTATTTCGAATGTTAAATTATATTAAGTTATTTAAACTGCTGATATATATATATATAGTATATATCTCAAGGCTGAATATGAGTATAACAACTAACATCATGCTTTTGTAATGTTATTTCAACGTCAGTTTACAGGGATAATTACTTTGTTGCATCATCCTTAGAAGATTTTTAGTTATGGGTTATCAGCATTACGAACACATTTTTTCATATTTCATATTCAGTTATGAATTAAATTATTGTTGTACTGATACAGTAAATATTTTAATTAGGTTTTTTTTTTAATACAAAAACAACAACGAAAAAACCACATCAATTTTGTATGTTTTTATGAACCATATATATATATATATATATATAAAAAAAGATATATATAGGTATGTGACAAAAATCGTAAGTGCACAGCTGCACAATTGTTGTGACGCGTTTTTGCTTACCTTGAAGAAGGTTCCCTCATTTGCATTTCCGTTTCGTCATTATTTTTACATAATTTCAAGAACAATATGTGTCATAACGTAATATACATATTCAGCTTCATCACAGTATTTGTTTTTTGACAAACAACGCAGAATCAACAGACAAATTTACCAATTCAAAATGATTAATTGATTGTATGTCCAAGGTAAGCCAGCTTGAGACTTTAAAAATTATATACAAATTATGCATTTCAGCATAGTCTGCCAAATTTCATTTAAATATTTATGGTTACAAGTGAAGATAGTTAGTTTGGATACCAAAATGTGTGGTGTTTACAGCTAATGATGCAGCCACAGTTGATGTCTTACATGCTTGATCATTGATGTATTGTTTATTTTACTGAATGACTGAATATTTATGTGGCACAATGCAAGGAATATGTAGTATGATAATGATGCTTCTAATTCTAAACCTATCAAAAACTCTATGTTCAGATATAATTCATGAACATTGGTTTGATTTTTATGAAATGCTGTATCTGTATAATGAAGGCATACAGCAAATTTTAGAATCTTCTTGAATATATAAAGGTCTACAATTCATCAGTCTTGAAAAATTATCTTTAACTTTGCTTTAATTTGTATGGATTTTTTGAGAATCAAATAAGGTACATTTGATGTAATTGGTGGAATTAATTAATTAATTAAAAGTCATGAGTATTAGCAACTTGCTTAAGAATTCTGTACAGCTTTAGAACTCAATGAAATCTTCATTTTGATATATAATAATGCATATTCATATTGGACTAAAACTGAGATATTCAGTGTTTATTTTGCAAAATGATAGAAATGAATTACATTTTATTCTGATAAAAATTCTTAACATTTTTCATATCAAAGCTATCAAAGAGATATTTGTGTCATTTTAATATGTGTTTTTTGCTTTTTCTAATGATATATAATATTTTTTTGAAAATTTTGTCACATACCTAATATTTATTTCTAATAAAATGTATTATTTTCATCATGTTGATATAAATATATATTTTTCTAATTATTACTGCAGATATGTCGAAGTGTACTTAACAGGCTTTTGCCTTCTAAATTGTCAAGCAGACATAAATACTGATCTGAATAAGAAGACCTTTCTTTCTTTTTTTTTTTTTGATACATGATAGCATGCTATTGTAGTTAGTTTCAATAGATAAATGCTAGAAATTTAGCATAAATTTAAAGATATGACAACAAAATTGTAAAATACCTATATTAGGGGTGAACAAATTGCTTAATCTGTTTTCTGTTTGCCAGAATTTTGTGTTGTGTTGAAAATTATTTTGCTAATACTTGAAATTAAAATGCCATTCACTATATTGAAAGTGGTGGGCTCTTAACAACATTCTTTCCTATTCATTATGGCTGAATAACTACTTGAACAATACTTGTCAGCATTGCACAAGTATTGCATAAGTTGACCCAGTAGAATTAACAAAAACTTTGACATTGTTGGATAAGAAGCTGTGATGTCTGTACTTGTTTTCATACTGTAAACAAAGACAGATCAACATTAATCTTTTTAATTTTCTTGTTAATAATATGACATTAAATTTCTATTGCTTATGTCCGTTAGGAGGTTTTCAGCACAGTTTTTATTATCAGGGGAGATTAGAAGAAATGAAAAATTACTTTAATAATTTTTACCTTTTTTTTTTTGGTTATCTCATCAGTTCCTTGTATAATGTATTCAAGGCATTTCCCTCCCTATATGCGATATTCATTTTTTATTTTTTTTTATTTTAATAATGTCAGAAATTAGTCATTATTATTTTCAATTTATCAAAGATTTTAATTAATTTAACACTATTCATTCTTAGCTGTTTTTCTAATTACTCTAATTTATCTAATTTATCTTATTAAGAAAAAATAAGTAATATTATGATTCATACATAGCTTGGTTTATTCAGGATTTTCTGCAAACCATCTAACCATAGAACTTACAAAATGCTGTTTGAAATCTTAAATAATAAACTCTTCATAACTGTATTAACTTATTTCAATCACATTCCTTATACTTTTTTTTTTTTTTTTTTTTTATCAATGTTTTAAAACTGGATAAAACAATATATTTTAATGTCTTGTGCAAAAATCCTTACTCAGTTTGCTTTGTTTTGTTTTTACTTACATATATCGGTGTATCTGTAGTTATTAGAACTGGCTTTGGTTTATATATTATTTAATATATGGTTATAAATTACATTAATTAATTTTTAATGGACAAAAAAGTTTTTTCGATCTTGAATTTTAAATTTTAAATGCTTTTAACAGTACTTAAAAAAAAAAACTGAGATAAAATTCTTCAGTTTTTCCTTACTGCTTTTGGTAAATCAGTTTTCCAGTATTAAATTAATCTCAAATAAAACTTAGATATTAAAAAAACTAGCAAATGTTATTGTTTACACTTTCCAGTTTTTGGAAAAGTGGACATAAAAGGATCACTTGTTTTGATTCATAACAAAATTCTTAGAAAATACATAACCTGCTTCTTTCATCAGATCATCTTTTAGTTTAAGACAACACATTTTTGATGCTCATTAAGGATTGACTTTAAGAAATAGTTATGTAGTACTTAAATATTGATTTCTTCGTTTAACAAAAAAAAAATTATTTCTATATATAATGAATATTTATTTATGCGCATGAAAACATTTAATTTAAAATCTTATTTCTGACCATATGTTTATATTATTAATACAGACCTCGAATAAGCCAACCCCAGAGTTTATGGCACATCGAGAAGAGCTCTGGCAGAAGTTAAAAAAGGAGTATGATGATTGGGTAGCTGCCCAGCCTGTTCAGCCAATCAAAATTACACTTCCAGATGGCAAAATTGTTGAAGCAAAATCATGGCGGACTACTCCTTATGAAGTAGCTAAAGGGATAAGGTAATTTAAAAAAAAGAGAAAAATTTGACTCTAAAATTTATAAAATACATATTGTCATTATTATTATTATGCTAGCAAATTATTAATAATATATATTACAGAGAATATTTCAGTAAAAATTCAGTGATTTTTCAGCATGCCCACATTATCGCTTAGGTAATCATTATTAATAAGTATGAAATAGCTTAATAGGCGATTAGACTGAATTTTAATATATTCAGCTTTAATGCATTTTACTATTTATACATCTTTTATAATAAATATTTATGAAAATTAATAAAGTAATTAAAGAATTATTACCAAAAAAATTTAAATTAATATAATTTTTATTTTAATTTTAAAAAAATGTTCTTCTCTTTTCAGTCAGGGTCTGGCCGACAATACTGTGATCGCAAAGGTGAATGGTGAATTGTGGGATCTGGACAGACCTTTTGAGGGTGATGCAGAATGTAAATTCCTCAAATTCAATGATTCAGATGGTAATGAAAATATTTCTAGCAAAAACTAAGCATCGTTTTAGATTATTGCTTCTAAAAGTTATTTTTTACATTTAAATTTAAACACAGGAAAATAAAATAAATTTATTGAAACATCCTTTTTGTAATTTTATTTTAGTCTACTGCATCTAAAGGTTAATTTTAAAATTAAAGTTAAATATGGAAGATTATAATTAAATCCGTCGAAAAATATTTGATAAAAATAATTAAATAAAACTAAATTAAATTAATTTTTAGTGTTCCAAGTGAGTAAATGAATTTGAAGTGTTATTTATGGCTTTTCTTTGTTTCAAAAACCTTCTAATTTCTCCTTTTTCTGTTTTAATACGAGGTAAAATATTATGTCCTTTTCTTTAACTAATATGATCACCAATCATGTGGTTACATTTATCTGAATATTTTACACATATACAGGCATGTGCTCACATGCACACACACACACATATATGTCATTTTTGAAAACAATAAATAAATAACAAAATGTATTGTTATTTTCAGGGCAGTATGTATTCTGGCACTCAAGTGCACACATTCTTGGTGAAGCCATGGAAAAAGAATACGGAGGCCATCTTTGTTACGGGCCACCAGTTGATAATGGATTTTACTATGACATGGGTTTGGAAGGAAAGTGAGTAGGTTACAGAATACACTCTTTATTTATTTTTTAAATGTAAAATATTGGGTTATTTTGTATATCTTGCATATGGAATTGCATAGAACTGTATTTTATGTGTGTATGTATATATATATGTGTGTGTGTGTATATTATTTTTTGTGTGTGTGTGTGTGTAAAACTTTGTTTTAATAATCAAATGAAACGGAATATATTTTATAAATTCATTTGATTTAAATTATATTTGATGGTGCAATTAATAAATGATTTCACACTGGTTTGCCAGCATTAACACTAATCCAAATTGTGCACAGTTTCAGCTTTTTATTTAGTGTTTTGATATTTACTGCTGTCTGCCACTGTATTCAAATATCAGGTTATATATATATATGAAACTGTTAGTTTCATAATTTACCTCTTTCATTTTTTCCAGGCAAATTTCAAGCAATGAACTGCCCAAGATTGAGAGCATTTGTAAAAGTATTGTGAAAGAGAAACAACCGTTTGAAAGACTGGAACTGAAGAAGGAAGATCTGCTCAAAATGTTTGAGGTATTAAAGTTAATATTACACTCATCAAGTGCAGCTATAATACAGGATTTCAGAAACTGGGGTATATATCATCAGCTTTTAACATGAAATAAGTTTTGTTATAAAGAAACAAGTTAGAAAACATTAATGGGAGGATAGTGGATAATTATCCTATTGTAAAGGGGGAGGATATAATGTAAACATTCACTTGTAAGATGCATGGTTCTTGTTATATATCCACTTAGATCTGCTTGTGAACTCTGTGGTTTAGATTGAAATTTAATATGTATTGGTATGTATTTCATTATTAATTGAAACTTGATTTTAAAAAAAGAAAGAAATAGAAAAAAGCTTAAATGATAAAAATATAAAGTATGCAGAATATATTAATTTTCATATTATAACTTACATGTTTTGTTTTCAGTACAACAAATTCAAAGTGAGAATTCTGAAGGAAAAAGTCACCTCTGATACCACCACTGTATACAAGTAATTTTTTTTTTTTTTTTTTGAAATTTATTATTTAATATTCTTTTATTTGTTAATTTTCAAACTAGATAATTTTAATCTTTGTTATTTATTTATATTTATTATTTTTGAATGGTGATTCGAATTTATTTGTTATTATTCACTTGGATTATAAATTTAGATATGAAATTAATTTTTATTTTTTTTGGTTTCTTTGACTGTGTCCATCATAAAACATTGGATTAAAATAAAAAATAAATATATATGTGTGTAGTTTCAAATTTGATTCTTAATTTTTTATAATGCTGGTACGTGAATTGATTTTAGAATAGATGTATATTTCTTGCCCTTTAAACAAAAAATAGAAGCCACTTAATTGTCAAACAGTTAATTTTTTTTGTGACTTTTATTAATCTTAGAAGAACATTAATTATGTTAATTTGTTGCATTTTAAGTTGGAAGTTGTGTTGACTTGGTAACTGATTAATGTCATGACTGACACTGTGTGTGTTGTGTTGTAGATGTGGGTCTCTGATAGATCTGTGTAGAGGTCCTCATGTACGACACACTGGAAAAGTGAAGGCTCTCGCTGTCACCAAGGTAATGTTACATTAATGTCACTCTTTGACATTTTCAGCAATTGTAGAGCCAGGATTTTTTTGATTTTTTTTAGCTAGTTATGTAGCTATTTTAATCGTTTATGTATAAAAAAATGTTTCAGTCTGTTTCAAAAATATTGAAGTAAAATAATTTCTAAAATTTTTAAATAATGATAAAATAATAATTGTTTACAGAGTTAATAAAAGTTACAGACATGAATCATGAATTTCTAAAAAATTGTTATAAATATAGTGATAAATATTTTTGTATATCAAATCCAGAATGTTCCAAATTAAAAGCTATATTTTGTAAACTCGGTTCAGATGTAGACTCTGTTGAACAAAATACAAATTTTATTAACATAGATGTAGACTCTGTTGAACAAAATACAAAATGTTTATTTACATAGATTTTGTGTATTTGAATATTCTGCAAAGCTAGACATTAATTTAGCATTTGTTTTTATTATAATTTTTTTAATTATTTTCAGTCATGTCTGCACTGCACTGATAACTCAGAAAATTTGTTTTGTTATATTTAGAACTCATCCACCTACTGGGAAGGAAATTCTGAAGCAGAATCCTTGCAGAGGGTCTACGGTATTTCATTCCCTGATGCAAAACAGCTCAAAGAATGGAAACATTTCCAGGAAGAAGCTGCAAAAAGGGATCATAGAAAAATTGGAAAGGTTAGAATATGATTTTGTGTAAAAATGTACACGTAATCTGTATAGTTTGGAAGCTTTAAATTATAAAAACTAGCCAGATTTCTGTCATTAAATATCTCAAGTTCACTAAAGTATTGTTGATCATAATCTGTAATGTTTTGAATTTGTAAATTTCAGTGAAACTCTGACAGTTATAATTGTGTATGCTGAGAATAATATGTAGTTTTAAGTATTGTATATAATTTTGGATGTTATATTTAATTTTGAAAACAATATTTAATTCTGAATGTTATATTTAATTATGAATTTTATGTTTAATTCTGGGCATTATATTTAATTTTGACTACTTAATTCTGATTATCATAGTAATTCTAAAAATACTGTACTGTTTTGAATAACAGTTTATTTAGAATATTGTATTTAATTCCAAAAATTGCAATTCTGAATGTAATATTTAATTTTAAATAATAATTTTGACTGTTATATTTAACTGTTTCTTTGTGCCTACTTGTAGGAGCAGGAGCTGTTTTTCTTTCATGAGTTGAGTCCTGGCAGCTGTTTCTTTTTACCCAAAGGAGCACACATCTACAACAAACTGATTGACTTTATTCGGGTAGGTCTTTACACTGTACACACACACACAAACAACTTACACACACAAAAAAATACATTTTACATTTTTCATTGTTGTTTTTTTAAATTTCTTATGAACATCATTAAAATAGAGAACTGAATCTAACCCAAAACAAACAGCTAAAAGAAAAGATATTTATTCACTAAAATTAACCACATATCTGATCTGTTTGTCTGTCTGTCTTTCAGTTTGTCTACTGTTCTCTCTAATTATCTATCTATCTATCAGTCTTCCACCTATCTGCAAGTGTGTGTGAGCACATGTGTGTGTAATTTTTGTTGTCATTTGTATGTAATTTTTTTAGAAATGAAAGTATTTTTGTCTTGTTTTAGGAACTCTACTGGAAGTTAGGTTTCCAGGAAGTTGTCTCTCCAAACATCTACAACAGCAAACTGTGGGAAGTGTCTGGGCACTGGCAACATTACGCTGTATGTTTTATACAATTCATTTTATCAAATAAATCTTGTGCTTTTAATTAAAATAAATAATACTAATAATATTAATGCTACTATAAAAAAAGATAGTAATAATAAAAAATTTGAAAAAAATAATTTTGATTTACTTCTTAACCAGATTACCAAAAAAATTAAAAATTAAAAAAGCACCCCACCACTTTTGCTTTAGTTTTGATTATTAAATATTATCACACCCATCCACAAAGCACCTGGTTAATTAAGTTTATTAAACTATTATGGTAAGAAATAACATAATTGATTTTAAACATTAACCAAATATTACTTGAATAAATAACAGATTATTAAGTTTCACTCATTACCATTATTTTACATATTTAATTGTTACTGTATGTTTAAAAAAAAAAAGCATTAATTTTATTTTATTTGTTAATTTATTGTGATGAAGTATTATCTTAAAACAACATCTAAATAAACTCTTTGTGTGTAATGAAATGAAATGAAATAAAATAAAATAAAATAAGAAAGTCTTAATATCACTAAGTGATTCATTTTTTAATTTATATATATATATTTTTTTTTAATTTCTTTATGTAGGAAAATATGTTTAAGTTTGATGTTGAGAAGGAAACTTTTGCTCTGAAGCCCATGAACTGTCCAGGTCACTGGTAAGTGTGTGTGTGTGTGTGTGTGTGTGTGTGTGTGTGTGTGTTTTAATTCTCTTTGTCAAAACACTGAAAACAAATATCAGATGAAATGTTACAGTCTGGGTGAAATGATAATTTTGAAAGAAGGGAAAATTTCTCTATCCAGCCATTCTCATGAGCCTGTTACTTTGTTGTCCTACTTTATTGTTGTCAAAGATTGGTAACCAGTGACATCAGTTATTAGTAGATACAAAAAAAAAAAACAAATACTGTGAAAATGTAGTGTTTTTTTTAATTTATTTCAAAGAGTTTATTTATTTATTTATTTATTTACTTATGTAATGTTATTTATTTATTATTTATTTATTTATTATTATGATTTAATATTATTTATTATTCAATTTTGGCATTTGTAAATTTAAAAAAAAAAAAAAAATTATTATTTATTTATTTATTTATTTATTTACTTATTTTATTTATTTATTTACAGTCTCATGTTTGACCACAGATACCGGTCATGGAGAGAGTTACCTCTGCGACTGGCAGATTTTGGTGTTCTACATCGTAACGAGCTGTCCGGAGCTTTGTCTGGGCTGACCAGGGTCCGGCGATTCCAGCAGGACGATGCACACATATTCTGTAGACCAGACCAGGTACAGAGATCGTAATCACGTCAAAATTAATATGTGTGTTATTTGTGTTCATATGTTTATTTATACGTTCCTACACATAAAATTAACTCCAGGCACTAAAGAATATGTGTGTGTGTTTGTGTAGTTGTTTGTGAGTGATTATTTTTGCGTGTTTTTGTGTGTGTGTGTGTGTGTGTGTGTGTGTGTGTGAATTACATGGAATAATGTAGCTGGAACAAACATAAAATTTGAGATTAAGACATATATACATACTGAATGTTTATATCATTTATGAGTAAAGTAAATATACTGAATAATCATATATCTGCTGCCATTAGACATTTTTCATCTTCTTTTTAAATATCTTTTGTCTTGGTACAGATATCTTCATTTACTGGACTCTTTAAATATCTTTTATTTCAATACTGTCTGTTGGTACATTCATTTACATCACTTTTTGTAAACTTTGTGCTATAGCTCTTGAACATATTGAAACAAACAACACATTAATCTCTTTCCTTTTACGTGTTATTTTAATTTTCTAAGTTAAATTTAAATACTGAACTAAGTGTGAGGGCTTTCAGATTTTGTGATTAATCCAGAATGTTTTGTGTTGCGCAGATCAAACAGGAGATAGCTGGTTGTTTGGATTTTCTTCGAGTCGTCTACGGAATTTTTGGTTTCACCTTTCAACTGAAACTCTCCACTCGGCCAGAGAAATACCTCGGTGAAATAGAGATGTGGAATGACGCAGAAAAGGTGAAAAAAAGGAACATTTAAACATTTCTATTTTTTTTTTTATCTCATTTTTATTTTATTCCAGTTAATTTGATATGAGAGAATTGAGGTGAATTAAAGCAAATGAAGAATGGATGTGAATAAAATTGTACAGTTCGATGCAAATGTAATTACAGTTATATAGGAGTCTGTAATATGGTTATTTATCGATGTATCTTTTCTTGTTTAGTATTTTCTGGTTTTATTAATTGATGTGTAATGCTTAATAGTCATAAAGTTTGTTAAATATTTCGACATTTATTTATATTTTATAACGTAAATAATGTGGATAAGCAATGTGTTTGCGTTTGCAGTGTGTATCTGTATTTTTGTATGTGTGTGTGTGTGTTTGTGTGTGTATTAAAGATTAATGTTATTATAATGTTTTGTAACATAATGATATGTAACAGTATTATTATTATTTTTTTTTTTTTTTCAGCAACTAGAAGACAGTCTGGATGCATTTGGTGAAAAATGGGAACTGAATCCTCAAGATGGAGCTTTCTATGGGCCTAAAGTAAAAATATTTGATATTCTGAAACAAATTAACAAACAAAAGCTTTTAAAACAGAACATTACTAACATATATCTGTAAACATCCAAAAATAATACTGTACTAATATAACATCAGTATAATATGAAATTTTAAAATAAAATGTAATAGTCTTCAGTAAATGCTATAAATTTATGTTTGCTTTTAGATTTTTTAATTTTTTTTTATTTTGGTTTTTTTTTATGGTCAGTGTCTTTATTAAAAAATTACTAAATTTTAATGTTGTTATTTTATTTTGGTTTTTGTAGATTGATATCACAATTCATGATGCACTACGCAGACCACATCAGTGTGCAACCATCCAGCTTGATTTCCAACTACCACTACGTTTTAAACTGGGATATGTCAAGTAGGTTTTTTATCATTATAATCATGGTATTATTTATTATTATTATTATTATTATTAATTATTATTACAGTTATTTAAACTATTATGTTTATTATTATTATCTGTATTATTATTATTATTATTATTATTATTATTATTATTATTATTATTATTATTATTACTACTACTACTACTACTACTACTGCTACTACTATTATTATTAATTTTCTTCTTTTTTTAAATACTCACTTTATCTTTAAGGCCTAAATATATTTTTAAATTAACAAATTGGATATTTTTTAGACATAGCTTTTAATATCTATGAAATTAAAGCTGCCACATTTATTATTATTTATTTGTTTTTTAAATACTTTTGATATGATAGTTCTGATTTTTTTTTTTTTTTTAATAATAATAATAATTATTAAGTAAATAAACTGTTATATTATGAAACAAATAAATCTGATAAAAAAACAAAAACAAAAACAAAAATAATTATAATTTATAAAATATTTCAGTGAGCAGGGAGAGAAAGAAACTCCTGTTATTATTCACCGAGCCATTCTGGGATCTGTTGAAAGATTTGTTGCCATTTTATGTGAAAATTTTGCTGGAAAATGGTAAGAAGAGTTTATTTTTTGTTCTTGTTGGGGTTTTTTTAAATAATAAAATTATGAAAATGTACTTTACTTGGCAGTTGATGAATAAAATTCTGTTTAATTTTTTTATTAAAAAGTTATTAAATAGTTGTATAAGATTTTTGCATTTAAAACTGAATAATGTTAGTAACATCTGATTATAACAGATTCATTATTTTTATTATTGTTATTTATCGAATATTAATAGTTGTATTAGTTTTTGCATTTAAAACTGAATAATGTTAGTAATATCATATTTTCTAAACTTTTGTGCAAGCAGCAATGCAAGTATTTCATGGACTGTTTTTTTTTTTGAGGGTTGTTGTAAGCTGACTAAAAACTGTGTTGAATTTTCAAACAATGAAATTAAGAATTTATAATCCCTTATAATTGTTGTTAATTAAAACTGACATCAAATAATTAAAAAAAACATCAAAATGTCTTTCTTATTCAAAGCCCTTAAATATTGAAATGTTTGATGTTATAAGCATGAATGCTAAAGAATGAGAAAAGATTTAGAATTCTTGTTACAAAAGTAAATACAGTTTTTGTTAATATACACTGACATGTAGCTGCTGTTAATAAAAATTGAAATGATAAAGCTGATGTTATTAATTTAATTTTGTTTTCAGGCCTTTCTGGATGTCTCCCCGACAGTCCTGTGTTATACCTGTTGCCCCTGCATTTGACAAATATGCAGAGGAGGTGAGCTTTTAAATATTACAAAAAGAATATTTGTTTTCAGTTTTACGTTAACTAGTTACCTTTAGCCAACAAAATAAAATAAACTAATTTAACAAAACTGCCAGATCGAGCAAACATAAGTAGAAAATGTTATGGTGGCATTTAATTTGTTATATGCATGTGTTTTTGTGTGTGTGTGTGTAATAATACAGAACAAAGGTTTTCGTTTAAGCATTGAAAAATTTGCTGGTGCTTAAATTAAAAAAGTCTTTGTGAAGTAAAGAAATCTGTATTTTATTTTATTTTATTTCGTTTCGTTTCGTTTTCTCTTCTTTTATTTTAATATATTTTATTTTATTTTTATTAATTCATACTTTCATTCATTCATTCATTCATTCATTATTGATATCAATTTTATTTTTGTCAGGTTCGTAAGAAAATATGTGATGCTGGTTTTGTGTGTGACACTGAACTCGACACTGGTACCACTCTAAACAAGAAAGTTCGAAACGCACAGCTTGCATACTACAACTTCATCTTTGGTGAGTTTACAAAGATATGTTAATTGAAACTAATGTTAACCTTTCAATGAGTGACCGATTTGCTAAAAATAGTCCACCGATTTTCTCAGAATTTTTAATCGTACTTGTAATATTTTATAACTTGCGCTTTTGTTTTTGAATAATTAAATACCTGAAAGTGTGAGTTAAAAAAAAAAAAATCTTTATATGGAAGAAAGTCATATATTTCCATTTTATATTTACAAATTCTGAATGCTGAAACTTCATTTCAGGGTTAGATTAAAATTTTATTCATTTAATTATTTTTTCTGAAAAATTTAATATCAGATAAGCCAGTAAAGAAAAATGTTTACATGGAACAGAGTCTATGTGTGTGAAAAAATATATCACTTTTCAAAAAACAGTTGTTTCATTTTTACAAATTAAATTCTCTGAATAATCTAAAAATGTTGAAAAAAGATTGCCCCTTTTTATATGGATGAAGCTTATAAAATAATTCCATTTAATATTTGAAAGAAATCGTGAATATTGCTTACTACTGTAACTTCCAAAAAACATTGTTTGGAAATAATTTATATCTAACAATATAATATGTGAAAAAGTCACATGTGTGTATTCACAACTCTGGAGAAATGTTCAGTAGTTGCTAAACTGTAATTGATTTTATTTTTTTTTAAATGTTTTATTTTCAGTTGTCGGGGAGAAAGAGGTAGCTAGCAAGACTGCAAATGTCCGAACACGGGACAACAAAGTTCACGGAGAGCACAGCATCGATCACATCATCAGCAGATTTTCTAAATTCACAGAAACAAGATGTCTGGACGCTGAGGAAACCTTTTAAAAAAAAAAAAAAAAAAAAAAAAATACAACAGCAGCAGCAAAAGCAGAATTGAATTAACGAATGAAACAAACTGTTTACTTTCATTATCATAATTTGATGCATTTTGGAAATGTTTCTGTAAAACTATAAAATGAAATTTAATTTTTAGTTCAGGTTATTATCAACTGCATTAAAATGACAAACAGACTTTTTTTTTTATAATATGAAAATGTTAATCAGTTGAGACTTAATGTCCCATAATACAAGTAATTTATGGGTGTGTGGTATATACTGTTCAGTGTTAAAATAAAATTTGAATATATAAAGAATAATAATAAGCAGCTTCAGAAATGAGGCTGCCTTTTTAATATTTATATGCAGTATAAAAATAATTAAGCTGAATTAAAATAAATGGGACTTCTTTTTTTTTTTTTTTTTTTAAAGCAACATTATAAGATGAATAAAAATTGAAAAAAAAGTATTGATGTTATACATTATTTAAATTTTAATGGTAAGTTTCACATGAATAATTTATTTATTTAATATTTTGAAACATCCCTCTACATAATTTTTGTTTTTCATTGTATTTGAGTACTTAAATATTATAATTTTTCTTTCTTGAACTAAAAATGTTTAAGCTTACAAGAAATATTTCAAAATAGTAACATTTTGCATTTATTTTACTTAAATAAAAAATAGTAGAAATAGAAATAAATAACAAAATTGGTTTGGTTTGCACAGTTCGCTTACAATTGCCAAGAAATACTTAAATGCTTCTTTTTTCTGACATTTTTTTTTTTTTTTTTTTAATATGCTCGTAATAGTAGTAGTAGTATTGATTTTCTTCTCAAAGACAGACAATACTTATTTATTACTCTCACTTATACAATCATTAAAATGATTTGGCTTGAATTTACTGTTGGACTTCGTATGGATTCAATATTTAACATTTCTGTGTAACGCACAAATTCAGAAATTTGAAACATTGTGTAAGTTCAGCTTTTCACTGGTTAAAATCGTGTTGTCTAAAAAATTTTAAAATTTTATTAATTCTGTAAATGTAGTAATAACATTTTTGTTGTGTTTAGTATTTATGTTACTGTTATCCAAATTTATGTGTACTTATTCGTCAATAAAATAATTGAAAAAAAATAATTATTTATTGTTTTAAATAGTGTTTGTCCAAGTTTCTTATTACTGATATGTTTAATGTCATTTCAATTTTTTTTTCTAAGTTACTTGGCATGAAGGTCGCAATTTATAAAAAGTTTAAAATATATCTTATCAACTCCTTTGTTTGGTACACATATTACAAGATGGCCTCTATTCAAATGCTAGATTTTCGTTTTGAAGATATTTTGGATTAGAATGAGAAGTCACTGGCATCTTTCTGTCTGCCTATAAAATTAAAAACTTTGATAAAAGTGAATAATTTATTGAAATTTATTTACTTTCAGTATTATGGAAAATATGTTCGAAATTATTAAAATTAATGATAGCTTCAAATAAAAAATATTAATTTTTTTAATTTTTTTTTTTTTTTTTTTAAAGAAAGAAAGAAAACAAATCATAACATGACGTGTAATGGTCTGATTTGATGAGTACTCTCTAGTGTGGGGGGACGGGGGGAGGGAGTTGTCTGTAATCGGAATACGAGAGTAAAGCGCGATTACTCAGTCTGCTGAAAATATTTGTGTAAAGTACTGATCCCTAGATAGAGCTGTGTCGCTCATCGGAAGTGTGCAGTTTATTTATAACAAACTTACAAAGGCAAGCATTTTTCGATTTATTCATTAAATTATGGTTCTTTGTCTTCACAAGGCTTATTTCAACTTCTTCATAATATCTTTCTTATTTAATCCGTTGTTAAATTTATCGATAAACTAAAACTTTTCTGCCGTCATCATTAAAGATTATGAATAATCATAATGGATATGATATGTCTGAGCTATTCATTTTATTATAAATACTTCTACTGAAAAGTGCACTGTATTTAAAGTATTGCATTTTATATATATATATATATATATTTTTTTTTAAATAATCCTTCTTTAGGCAAATAAATAAACGTAAACAAAAATGGCTACTAAATACTATAGTATACTGCATTTGATGTAATTATTGCTTATTTGTACGAAGCCGTAACTTTGGTAGAGTAGACGAACATAATTGCTTAGCAGAAAATTGACAGCTATAATAAATACCAGACAATAAAATAACTTTTTTCTGTTATAAAATTAATAATTAAATTTAATAATAATAAGTGATGATATAAAAAAAAAAAAATATTGATAAAATTGTAGAAAAACGTTTTAAATAACGATTTCATGTTATTGAGATACATATATAAATTATAACTTATATAAGAAACAAATATCAAAAACTGGTTGAACAATAGGATTTATCTGATGTGTCAGTAGAAATACAAATAATAAAATGTGCTAACAGGCATTTCGACGACTCCGACGGTAATAGCAATTATACGAAATCGGCCAAGGTAGTAAACCGGAAACGTCTCGAAGTCCGTCGATGTATTCCGAAACGAAACGAAAACACAAACGTGACCCTGTTTGGCTTTGATCGCTACAATGATGTAACATAATGATTACACAACACGACACTGAAACGTCATATCGAATTTAATAATAATAATAATAATAATAATAATAATAATAATAATAAAAGCAAGAAAAAAGAAATGAGATTCACATCACAGTTATTAAAGGTATAACCAGAGTTTAAAAAAAAAAATTAATAACTTAATAAGTTTTCTGAGATACATTTGAATATTGTATTAATTATACGAGGAAAACTACCATTATTATTATAATTATAATTATAATTATTATCATTATCATCATCGTCGTCGTCATTGTCATCATAAATAATATTATTTTGTTATCGTTATCATTGTTTATTATTATTGTTATTATTATGATTATTATTATTATTATTATTATTACAGATGAAGACACTTGCTGATAAAGTTTGTCTTGTAACTGGAGCTACTCGTGGTATAGGTCGAGGTATTGCAGTTCAGCTGGGAGAAGCAGGGGCTACAGTTTACATCACAGGTACAGTTCTTATCACCTTATTCATTTATTTAACTGACCAATGTCTTTTGTACAAGCTCAGAGTTAAAAGATCTTCTCTTCAGTTAACTTAATGTTATGAACCTTTCGATGTTTTTTTAAAACTTTTATTTGGTATTTTGAAGTAAACTGGATAACTACCACAGAATGTATTTTAAAAAGAACCTTACTTTCTAGAAGAGCAAAATTTTGGAATTTATTGTATAATATCAAAAATGTTTTCAAATTTTGCCACATCATGGCATATTTTATTATTTAATTTCTGGTAAAATATTATAAGTCATTTAAAAACAGAAATTGCTTACATATTATAGTAATAAATATATAAATAAAATTGACGAAATAATAAATAAATAAATAAAATTAGTGTAATAATAAATAAATAAATAAATAAATAAAAAATTAGTATAATGAAATAATAAATAAATAAATAAATAAATAAATAAATAAATAAAATTAGTGTAATAATAAATAAATAAATAAATGAAAAAGTAAATTAAAAAATAAATAAAATTAATGAAATAATAAATAAATAAATAAATAAAATTAGCGAAATAAATAAATAAAATTAGTGTAATAATAAATAAATTAATGAATGAATGAAAGTATGAATTAATAAATAAATAAATAAAATTAATGAAATAATAAATAAATAAATAAAATGAGCGAAATCATAAATAAATAAAATTAATGAAATAATAAATAAATAAATGATCATACTCTTTATAAAAGTTCAGACATAACTTGCTGTGAAAATAGGTTTTTAATGAATGGTTGTTAAAGGGTGAAAATGTGGAGACCTGCCTAAGATCCTTATCACAAAATGGCCCTTATGTAACAGAGAGACCAAACACATTTTCTTTAATAAACTTTATTTTATATGTTTATAATAACTATATTTGTTGTATATTGTATATCATTACATGTACACACTTAAATGTAAACACATACACACGCATGCACGTACGCACACATGCACACACACACACACACACACACACACACCTTTTAATATTTATACATAATTAACTAATTTTGTAGGTCGTACTCTGACTGTTCCACCTGATGATCCAATAGGAGGTAGTCTTACAGACACAGCCAACGAAGTAGGTGAACTTTATTAATATATATATATATATATATATCACAAGTAGTTTGTGTCATTTAACATGTAGTTTAACTTTAATACTTTCAGATCTATATTACAAAGTATTTTATATGTAATTCAATATGTACATTAACTTTAGTATTTTTCTGATATATATTACAAAGTATTTTTTATGTAATTCAATATGTACATTAACTTTAATATTTTTCAAATACATATTACAAAGTATTTTATATGTAATTTAATATGCAGATTAACTTTAATATTTTCAAACAAATATTACAAAGTATTTTTTGTGTAATTTAATAACTAGATTAACATTAACATTTTCAGATCTGTATTACAAAGTATTATTTATGTAATTTAATATGTAGATTAACTCTAATATTTTCAAATATATATCACACAGTATTTTATCAGGAAGTTAAGATTATATAACCAGGCCTTGACCTCCATAATATTCAGACAGTAATGATGATAGTTCTCAGATAACAGTAAAATTAGATATTTTCAATACAAACATTTTATTAGACAATTTAGCTATATGATTTTTTTTAATTATAATTTAATTTACCAAAACTAGCTGGGGTAACAATTGGAATGTATGCTGTATAAAACAGTATTTGTTGTATTATTCATGGTCAATTATTATAATTTATAATAAACAGTAAAATATGATTAAAAAAGAATGTTATTAAATTTATTCTTCATTTCCAATTAATATTTATACTGATAAAAAAAAAAAAAAATAGTATTGTAGAATTGTTTTTATAATGCTTAGAATATTTATTATGTTGTTTCTGATCAGTAGTTATAATTTATAATGAAAAAAATATGAGGTGAAACATGTTAATAATTAATTTTCATTACTAATTAATCTTTGTAACCGATTAAAAAATAATAACGAAAAAACAAATTCTGTGTGTTTTTATGTAGATAAAACATTTGTTATATAATTTATTAGTTGTTGTTATGATTTATAATGATAGACAGAAAAAGGTGGTGAAAAGTGTTATTACATTAATTTTTCATTAGTAATTAATATACAAAATAAAAAAAAAATATAAAAATAAAAATAAAATAAAAACAATAGAATTGTTGTAAAGTTCTTGTTTTTTAAATTATTTTTATTATTAACATTTATTATTCATTCTGATGACTAGAAAAATGATGTAGGAATTTTTATTTTATTTTAACATAAAATATTTTATCATATATGATTAATAATCATGTTTATACTGACAGACAGACTGTTTATTACTGGTGATTATTTGTTGTGACAGATAGAAAAGCGAGGGGAAGGTGTATCCCTGTGCAATGTGATCACAGCAACGATGATGAAGTTAAGAAAGTTTTTGATCGAATCAGCACTGAGCAAGATGGAAAGCTTGATGTTCTTGTCAACAACGCTTATGCTGGAGTTTCAGTAAGACGCTGTATCGTTTTTAACTTCAGTAGCATTTTAGAAATATTTAAAAAAAAATTGTACAAAAACACTTTATTGATTGTGCTCTTTGTTCAAAATTTTTATAATGTATAAATTGCTGACTTCCGTTTTTAAGCTAATTTTTTATTTTTTGTATATATATGTCTTCTTTATTTATTTATTTATTTATATCATTATCCTTGAAATTATAAGAATAATGATAATGTTAGGGCCAAATTCCCGATTCATAATACTTCAAGCTGCTGTTCATTTTCTTCAGTGTGGCAGGAAATTTTTCTCTTTCAGACTAGTATTAGTAATTTATATAACTGATACCAGTTAATTGTTAATTTAAAAATCTGTTTGATGGTTAAACACAGTTATGTAATAATTTTTGACATATCTGGAATGAAAACATTTCTTGAGCAGCATAATTATGACAGTTAACTAATAATTTCATGCATTGTTTGTTATCTTATGGGATGGTCTAAAGTTTCATTTGCAGAGTTGATTAGTTGATATTACAAGCAAAAATCCCAAATATGCAGTATTCAGTACTGAAATTGCAAGAGTATTTTTTTGTGTAGAAAATACTACATGTTAAGATTTCAGCATCTAAATTACTAAATATATAATAGAAATATACTGTCAAGTATTGGAATATTTTCAATTGATAATATCCATATTTTATTTCTGTAAAAATATTTAATTACCGATATGGGATTTATTATTTAAATTTTTTATTGTATCTTTGTTTTTGTTTGTTTATTTTATTTTATTATTTTTCTTTCAGGCAATAGCTGATCAGTACAAGGTTCCATTCTGGGAGCAGCCAATTAACATGTGGGACATAATCAACAATGTAGGACTAAGGTAAATGAAATCAGAGAATAATGTATGAAATCTGTCTTGGTCTCACATGATTGAAATTTACACATAAAAGTTCATAATATACATAGATTGGCTGCCACTGATGGTATTTGTATTATAAACTCTGTTAACAAATTCACAATATAATTCTCTATATAATCCTCTTAAGTGCAGAAAACACTTATACACAACTTTTAATATATGAACCAAAAATACATGCATTATATGTCTGTTTTGTAATTTAACTTACTACTATAATCTAGAGACACATCTTGTCAAGCATAACCCCATAGATACATAAATAATAACAATTCTAACACTCATATTTAATACAGGCTCTCAGAACATATGTATTATCTATCTGGGTTTTTGTTTTAATAGAGTTACTAGTATTAAATAGACACACATCCTCATAATATTATATATCACATATTGTATACTGTCATATATCATATTTGTATCAGATATCACATCACACATATTGTGTCCATGTATTATGTATATCATATTTTTACTATCATATTATAACACACACATACTTTTTTTCACAGAAACAGTTATCTGTGTGCAGTACATGCATCCAAGATGATGGTTGAACGTAAACAAGGTTTAATTGTAAACATTTCGTCTGCTGGTGGCCTGACCTACATGTTCAATGTGCCGTACGGCATTGGAAAAGAAGCAGCAAGTTTTATCTAATTTTAATTTTTTTTTTTTATATAAAAGTAAATTAAAAAGTCCATAGAAAAATGGCCATTTTAGTTCAGTTGTATAACAAGTTATATTTAATTTACAGTCTTAAAGAAGGTACGTGAATTAAGAAATAAAAGAGAAAAAGGGACTAATATGTGTTGTTTATATGTATGTGTGTGTATGTGTGTTTGTATGAGTGAGTTAATTAGTGACTTACCCATCTACATCTACTTATTGAAAATCAGCTGAATTATGTATAGTAGTCACTGTTCTAACCGAACTCAGATAGCTTCATCAGACTTGAAGGAATCTGATGTATACATTTTTGACCAGTAAATTCTAAGTCTGTTGAACTTTGGTCCATCAAATTGAGGGTTTACTGTACATAATTACGTTAGAACTGACTAAATAAATTGCTTTATTTAATACAGACTGACTGAACGGCAGTGAACTGACTAAATAAATTGTTTTATTTTGTACAGACTGACAGAAAGGCAGTGAACTGACTAAATAAATTGTTTTATTTTGTACAGACTGTCAGAAAACCAAAATAAATTGTTTTATTTTGTACAGACTGACAGAAAGGCAGTGAACTGACTAAATAAATTGTTTTATTTTGTACAGACTGACAGAATGGCAGTCGACTGTGCTATTGAACTTAAAGAACACAATGTGGCTTTCGTCAGCTTGTGGCCAGGTCCTGTGAAAACTGAGAAACTCGTCCACAATTTCAAAATTAACAAATACGGGGACACCAAGGAAGTTGTAAGCCGATGTCTGAATTACTCTGTGTATTTTACATTAGAGATTTTTTTTTTTGTCTAGTTTATTTAATCTTTATATTTTTTAAATATTAAGGTCAGTCTGTTTTAGTTTTGAAATCACATTGTAATAATATTTTTGTTATTTTTTTTCTTTGTCATTTATACAAATTAAAATGTAAGTTAATAACCATCATGTCTAGAAAGTCAGAGCTAGTAATATTTGGTTCAGTTAAAATTTATAATATCTGTGTGTATTATATATATATATATATTTTTTTTTTTTAAATTCAGGCTCAGATGAAAGGAATGATGGACAAATTTGGTGAATCTACAGAATATGCTGGAAAATGTGTAGCTAGTCTTGCAAGTGGTAAATACACAAAAGAATTTTACTTGACCATTTTTATTTGTGCTCACATACGAAGACATTCATATGCTTCACTTAATGGAACATTTAACTGAATTCCCAGTACATAGATAAAATCTAAATATTGTTTCATTACAGATCCTAACGTAATGAAGAAAACTGGTAGAATTCTGATTGGTGCTGATGTGGGTGAAGAGTATGGATTGGTCGATATTGATGGTATTTTTATTATAATCTGTGTTAAGATAGTCACACTATAATTCTATATCATTCTTTTCTTTTTTCTAAATTTTATTTTCAAAGCACATTCACATGTACTTTATTTTTAAACCAAAAAAAAGTGACGTTTTTGAAGCATTTCATGTTCTTTGTAAATGTTACCAAGGAAAGATGTAAACCTATTTTTATATAGCAGAACCAAAATAAATTTAAAAAATATATTTTCACAAAGAATTAATTTCATTTATTTGTTCTGTCTAAACAGTTGCACATAATGAGCCTTGTTTCTGAGTATCACTACCATTTTTTTTTTTTTAAATCTATTCCAGTTTCTTTATTATTAAATAATTCTTTTATTTATTTATTTATTTATTTATTTTATTCATTTGCAGGACAAAAACCTTTTAACTGCAGAAGCATATCCAACCTGCTCTTTCTGGTGGGCATGGACTGGTGTGCAAAGTTTGTACCTGGATTTCTGAAAATACCTCTGTGGGCAATGCCTTTGATTGGAAACAAATTTTTAGCTCCATCGAAACATTCTTTATAACATGTGTCACATATTAATTATCATATCTTTGTTTGGCATGATGGTACAGTCACCATTTGCCACCATTCCAGACATAATAGTTAATATTCATCACGACTGCTGACATAAAATTAATATTCATGAGTTTTGGCTTATGTTTGTATTTATGACATATCTGTTCTTGAGAAAAATTAATGTTCGTGAATGGTCAAACCTGTTGTAATTAATTAATATGTAGTTAGATTAACTGTTCTGATATGTTCATAACTAATTAATATTCATGAATTCTCAGAACTGTTGATAATGGCGACTCTGACATAAGTTTATATTCATGAATTGTCATATCTAAGATAATTCATAAGTAATTACATTAATATTCACTGTTGTGACTAATTCATAATTGTTAATTAATACTCACAACCTTTTGGGCATGTTAATAATGACACCATTAATATTCACAATTGCTTTGACAAAATAATATTGATCAATACTCAAACATTGTCAGTGTTTAATTATGTTAATATTCAGTTTCTGACATTCATAATTTAATTGGTATTCATCAGTGAAATAATAAGATGTTCATAGATCATTCATGTTCCCATTTTTGTTTTGGTTTTGATCATTTATTATTTATTATTATATTATTGTTGTAGAAACTTCGTTTTGAAATATCTGATAAAATGTCAATCTTCAGATTTTAATTTAGCTATTTTTGTAAAGTGAACTTAATCCACTTCAATAAATTTGTTTCTGATATTTTATTTTTGTAAAATTTATTTCATTTCATTTATTATTCGTTATTTTATTTTATATTTTTTATTTTAACAACATCATCATTTATTTAATTTTTGAAAATGTTACAACTGACCCAAATATGTATGAAATAAGAAATAAATTTCTGGGGTTTTTTTTCAGTTGAAGTATTGTTATCAGTTAAAAAATTTGAGTTCAGAATTATATATTAATAATAATAAATAGAATAAATTAAAATATTAAAATATCACTGTAGATAATATCTTGAATTATTGTTTTAAATCACCCAAGATTTAATCCAGAATATTGAGAAATGATTACTGGTGGATTCTTTAGTGTGCGTATTTGTTGTGATGGTGTGTGCGTGTTTGTGCGTGCGCGCACGTGTGTGTGTGTGTGTGTGTGTGTGTGTGTGAGAGAGAGAGAGAAAAACCACAAAAACACTCAAGCATGCCATCAAATCTCTTTATTTTTGTTCTACTGGCTGATTATTTAGCGAGACATTTTACATGTGAAATGCGAAGCACTTTAAAGCTAATGAATTCATCAGTAGGTACTAAATACAACTCAATAAAAAATAAAATAGTATTAATTAACGTTAATTATGCGAAAGAGAATGACGTCATTAATAGATTACTATAATAATAGATCCCTTGCTAGGACTATTTTCAAATAATATCAATGAATAAATAAGTAAATTAATAATAATAATAATAATAATAATAATAATAATAATAATAATTAAATTAAAAATAATATAATAATCATAATAATGACAAAGATGTATTTTTAACAAATTTTGAAGCTTTAGTTCTATATTGTTTGTGAAAGGATGTTTTATGAACTGAGATTCAGTTTACAGTGAAATTAGAAATTATATAACAAA
>CM022667.1:1707000-1724500 GCA_012295275.1 Chrysomallon squamiferum
CCACATCGAGGCCCGCTTCCGTTCAGCTGACCCACGAACGCTTTCATTCTGTTTCCTTTGGCGAAGGAAGTCAGTTCAAAGCTGGACCAGTATCTTAAAATACATAAATAAATAAATAAATAAATAAATAAATAAATAAATAAATAAATAAATAAACAACAACAAAAATCATTACCACCACCACCATCACCACAACAACAGCAACAATAAAAATAATCTCAACGATGATGATAATTGAAAAAGGAAGACATTCATCCCATGATAATATGACTATATATAACGATGGTGATGGTGACTGCAATAATAATGATACCACTATCAGCGAATTACAAGGTTTACGTGAACAAAGTACAAATGTAACAATGATGGTTTCGACAATCCTTGATTTAGTAAAGGCAAAAACAAAAACAAAAATTCTCTGTTTATAATCTGAAGTTAATTTTACTTACCGGAAGCCGTCTTTGTCGACGCTGGATGACAGAGTGGTATTGGAAAGAACCATGCTGATAACGTAACAGTGACTTGTTCACTACAGATCACTCTTTGACGTTAATTTTCTAAAACAGAAAAAAATAATATATTAGTAAATTAAATAGGATCAGGTATACCATCTAGAGTAATAAATGTAATGTAATATTGCATACGTACAAATATACATACGTACGTATACAAAAGGAAAATGGAATTGGAAAAGTGTTGACGCACGCCTTTCGTGGCACAGACTCTAAACTCGCAAAGAATTCTCTTCATAACAATATTAAGAATAGGGCGAATCGACAAAACGACGACAACTGAAATGTTATTTCGGAAATGAATTTAAACGATATAAATGGCGAAAACGGTTGGTGATAACGTCAGTGAAAAACGACGACAACCGTATCGTCGGAATGAATTCGTAATGTCTGATCTAATAAAAGATATTCTGTAGTTCGTAATTAGTCTGATCTAATATTTTCTGTAGTCAATTAGCCTGCTATCATTGTTTATAAGGAGCCAGAGAATGCAATAAACTGTTATTATTCTCTTTTACTGTTTTTTATATCTTTATTTATTTATTATTATTTTTTAAATAATAAAAATTTCTGTACAGTTTTGCCCCTCTCTCTCTCTCTCTCTCTCTCTCTCTCTCTCTCTCTCTCTCTCTCTCTCTCTCTCTCTCTCTCTCTCTCTCTCTCCCCCGTATATTGTATGTGAGATGATAAAGAAAATAATATTATTTTACATATCAGTTGCAGTATGCACTAAACACACAAAACGTATCAGTTACAAATATTTTCTCTCTAAAGCAAAACATTAAATTACCTTTAGTATGCAGTCGAACGTGCTAGCGTGCAGATATTTTAACCTAAAGGCACTTTCGGTTTCTTCATTTACGTCAGTGATAATATTCCGTTTTCTCGGGAACTGATCGTATGATTACTGGGAATTACTAAAAGCATAATACATCTTATTTCATCAGATTTCGTGATTTCGTGAATTTTACATACCAGGTGGCGTGTCTGTCACAAATAATCTCTCTCTCTCTCTCTCTCTCTCTCTCTCTCTCTCTCTCTCTCTCTCTCTCTCTCTCTCTCTCTCTCTCTCTCTCTCTCTCTCTCTCTCTCTCTCTCTCTCTCTCTCTCTCTCTCTCTCTCTCTCCTGTATACATGTTTAGGAATTCATAACAAACGTGATTCTTTATTATTCAAATATATCTTTCATAATGACTGCTAGAAAGCGTTTGTAATGATAGAAAATTAGTGTAAATATGCCTGAGGATTCACTATTCAAATATCACTATTATATTCAACCTTTACAATCCTAGTGTGAAATTCACAACATACAAGAAAGGAAGAAAGAGAAAAAACAACAACAACAGAAGCTGTTTCGTTATGATCATTCCTAGCAACTGGAAATGCTATTACTTTGAATTACATACGTATATACATACATAAATACGTGTGTATATATATATATATATTTATATTTCATAGCAAAATATATTTCATATAAAGAAGAGCAATAATATATATTTAAGGTATATAGTGAAATACATTTTATAGGAAACAACGAAAACCACACATTCAGGCAAAATTATTTAAAATATCGATATAATAAGTAGACATAACAAAATCAACAAATGTAGTTTATAAATGAAGTATAGAAAACTATTATTGTATACGGAGTGGATTTGAAGTAACCGCACAGTCTATATATATTTTCTCGACTGTTTGTGAGCTATATTCCATATATAGATTATTAAATTATTATAATGATACTGGTGATATATATATAGCCTAAATATCATCATG
The DNA here is from genome assembly GCA_012295275.1 of Chrysomallon squamiferum. Taxonomy (NCBI): domain Eukaryota; kingdom Metazoa; phylum Mollusca; class Gastropoda; order Neomphalida; family Peltospiridae; genus Chrysomallon; species Chrysomallon squamiferum. The sequence continues at coordinate 1,709,292 of CM022667.1, forward strand.
ATCAGAATCACAGAATCATTAAAATAATTTTGTTTTAACGTATATCTTACTTTTAACATATTTCGAGTTAATATAAAATCAATGCATATAACTATTATTTATATATATATATATATATATATATATATTAATAAAACAGTTTACTGCACCAGTGAATCATTACACATATAAATAAACACGATACACTGAATTACAACAAAAACAACAAACAGTGAAGTATATCAATATTAATAACTATAATGTTACCGCTATAACTGTTAACAATTTCAAACCACCTCACCTTTTAAAAGAACACAAACTCTGGTCAATATGAAAATCAGTTTATATATGACAGTGCTATTGACAGGTAATTAATTTATCTTAGTAACAAATTTTATTGGAAACACAAATGAACCGGTAGTTCCAATAGATGAATAGATTACTGTGGTATACAGTAAGTTCATTAGAACAACAAAACCAAATAGACAATTAGTGTAACTGTTACAGCTTTTAAAAACCACGGATTATCATTAACACGCTACAGATTACCTAAATAAAACAACAACGCTGTTATAAATTACCTGAGTAGTAACAGTTATCCAAAGAAATGAATCTTTGTTTGTAGCAATCAAATGAACCTTCATATAAACAAAAAAAAAAAAAAAAAAAAAAAATCAACAGCAAGTATGGTATATCACAAACTGAGTGAAACAAGAATAAATAAATATAAACAAAATAATAATAAAGAATAATTAAAATAAATAATTAAATAATCAAATAAGTAAGTAAGTAAATAAGTAAATAAATAAATAAATAAATAAATAAATAAATTAATAAATAAATAAAAATAAAAAGGTAAATTTCAGTATCATCTCAACAATGAACAGCTGTTAATGTAAACAACTTATTTTTAACAGAGCCGAGACAAAGGACAACATAAAATCACTACATACTCATAAAAATCAATAACGATTACAATTTTTACCTACTCCAAGAAAATCGTTTACAGCAAGCAATGATCCCTTACTTTTAACACACGTATAAACAACCAACATACGATACAAGAATAGTATAACAGTCGCAATAACAACAACAACCAAACTATGATACATAATAAGTACTGGTGAAAACAACAACCACAACAACAACAGCAACCAACCTATGATAAATAATGAGTATAGTGAAAACAGCAACCACAACAACAACAGCAACCAAACTATGACACATAATAAGTAGAGTAAAACAGCCACATCAGCAGAAACCACAACTACAACAACAACAACAAACAAAATGAGTATAATATACAACAATATTAGTATCATAAAATAACATGTTAAAAATTCTTAATAAAGTTACTTTAATATAAAAATCAGTATGTTATTCCTCATAAATATGAATTCTGTTAGAGTCGTTACTTTCCTAATATTAATATTCTTTATAAAAACCAGATGAACCATTACGTTCAGCTTGTTTAGATAGATACAATCTAATTTATTGCAAATACAAGAAAACAGACAAAGAAAAATGCAGAGGTGTTGTTAACACTAGTATTATTATAACTGTTGACACTTAACTACAGTAAGAAGAATGATCCAGCTACCTTTATACAGATGTTGGAGGTGTAAATTATACTACTGAGTTTTTTTCTAATATTATCTGTGTATCTTATAAATATAAGTGAATAAAAAGCACACTACGAACCCTATGAATATATATAATTCCGATAGTTACTTCAAAATAACAACAAAAAATAAAAAACAAAAATGACAGAGAAAAGAACAGAATAGAAAAGAAAATATTTAAAAAAAAAAAAAAAAAAAAAAAAAAAAAAAAAAAAAAAAAAAGAAAAAAAGAAAGAGAAAATATTAAAATAATGGATTTTCTTTAAATATTTTAATATCACTTTATATACATACATTTATTACGACAGCCGTCACATATGTTGAAATATATATTCATATAATAATTTATATATACGTGTTTGTGTCTTTACATAAGTGTGTATGTATGTATGTATGCATGTATATATATATAATATATATATATATATATATATAGTCTGTACAAACCTCATAAACATCAGTTATTCTAACGTTATGAACAGACTAAATATTAAAATAACTTACCTTCCTTTGATCGTTTTCAAATAGACACAAAATAAACAGACTAATATCAGTAATGCCAACAACTGTTACCTATGTCAAGAGCAGATGTCAAAATAACCGGCTTTGCTTAATCAGTTTTCGAAGTCGTGCTACAAACATCTGACTTCTAAAATTATTAGGTACCTTCAGAAAGTGTTACGTACCTGAAAATCACGGAACGACAAGAGACAGAAGAAAACATGTGATATGTACCACGCTATTGTTAATAAATGTCGTATTTAACCCACTGTTAAGTTGCCTTTGATATCAGCATAATGATCGACTATATGAAAAACTCGAGAAAACAAACCTCAAGGTCCCTTTCAGCTATAAATATATTTAATAAACCTATTAAAATCGATCCTCACCTGTTAGAACGTCGAGTCGAAAAATCTGCGCATGAATAAAGGGAAAACATTTCGCTTATGAGCAGCGCCTGTTACTAAACGGTTCAATGAATTCCGGCATATTAGCATGTCTTTAAGTCTTTGCAATTCATAGAAGTATCATCACCGTTTTACAAGATCTCACACAAACTGGAATCATAGGTAAGTGTTAGCTACAGTTCAAAGAAAAATTCGTATATAGTTAGAAATGAAAGTAGGTGATCGGCACGATTTAGAATTTATATTTTTGTTTAAAAGAAGAAGAAAAAGTGAAAAAAAAAATGAAAAAAAAAGAAGAGAAGAGAATAAACGAAAATTCAGATAAGAGTCAACGGTAACTGAAAGTCCCTTGCAGGAATGTCTATACAACGGCAACCAGGTCTCTTTTGCCTAAAGATATCAGTGAATACATCCTTTATGTCCATTGACGACAGGAAATAAATAAATGACATTGCACATTGTCACTGATTATCTATACAGTTTACAGCACTTTGGGATTTTCTTTTTGTTCCAGTAAGGCGAGGTTAACATTGATATACAGCAGGCAACCGGCAAGCACATATGTTAGTAACCTGCAGATCTCGTTCTGTTAACAGAGGTCACCTTTTTACAACGTCCGGGGCGGAATATATCTCCCGTTTATTTGACTCTCGCTATCAAATAACGCATATATGTACCAGATGTTAATAAATACCTTACGACCGAAACGTTAACTGATGTCGTAATGTGAACTAAAAAGGGACAGAGGAAGAAAAAAAAAAAACAAACAAAAAACTGAAAAAAGCAACTTTTATATTTCCATTATAATATTTATTTATTACCCTTCCACTGTTTTAAAGGTTTTTGTTTATTTCTATTACTACTACTACTACTAATAATACTATTATTGTTATTATTATCATTATTGTTGTTGTTGTTGTTATTATTATTGTTGTTATTTTTATTATTTATTATTTATTATTATTATTATTATTATTTATTATTAATTATTATTATTATTATTATTATTATTATTCTTATTCTTATTATTATTTTACACAAAAAAATGTCTTACTACTTTCTTCATAGTTAAATCGTATTTAATTATATTAAAAATAAATAATAAATTTAAAAAAAAAGAAGCAGAAGAAGAAGAGAAACGAAAAAAGAAAGAAAATAAAAAGGTTAATATTCATAACAAAGAATTATTCAGCTGAAACAGTTAATAACTATTGCTAAAACTTACTAAATTTAGATATTTTAACTTAAAATATATATATATATTCTGGGGTTGTATTTTTTTTTTTTTTTTTTTTTTTTTGTTTCGCGTCAATCGTTACCAAAAACCATTCTGTCTGAACCGCATCTTAACACAAATTAGCCAATCCGATCACATTGTAATTACGAGTGTTTTACACCAGCATTAACATTATCCCACAGCGATACTTCTTCTTTTTCTTTCTTTTTTTCACTTTTTTTTTCTCTCTCTCTCTCTCTACCAAAACGACCTAATTTAATTACAGTGCGACGCTTCATTGGCCGTTGTTCGTACATGCATCGGCGTGACAGACAGTAGATATGCATACTCGAGAAATCAGCCCGTATATAAAGAAAGGGGCTCCGTCCTGCTTGAATGGTAATCCTAAAACCTACCCGCTGAGTTGGAAACACAATAAGGTGCAAGCGAATTCGACAAAATGGAAGCCACATGTATATATAAACGACGTTTGTTGGAGGAATTTCAGTAGAGCATGTCCGTGAATTTTATTTCACTTTAGAGAAATTTATGAACTATAAAAAAATAATTCGTTTACTGATGTTTAAGAAAAAACGAAGTTTACTGGTCAGCCTTCGAAATGAATACAGAAACAGCTGGGTCATACATCGAATAAAATCGGATACGTTTTTATTCGACAGTATGGATATTAAATGAGAACGTTTAGTATTTTGCTAAAGTCTCCGCTTGCTTTTATAATTTATATATTTAATTTAGATACAGAAAAAAAAAAAAAAAAAAAAAAAAAAATGAATTAAAACAGTAAATAGCTACTGCTAAAACATATTAAGTTACCAAATCTCATTTTTGGTGAATAGGGAGACATTTGATATTTTGTTAAAGTTTTATTTTTAGCTGCTTTTATGTTTATTTGTTTATTATTTAATTTTAGTTTATTTCAGTAGATAGTGCACGTTATTTGTTTTGTGGTTTTCATTTAATATTTTTCATTTTTTTTTTTTTATAAACAAATAAAAATGTATAAGGATAATAAATAAATAAATAAATAAATGAATGAATAAATGAATGAACGAATGAATAAATAAACAAATAAATAAATATTTAATGTTACACGTTACAAATAATTACCATATTTTCGATATATAAATTACTAATAAAACAGAACAGGCAACTGAAATTATTATTTAAAAATGATAATATGATCAAAATGTTAAAATAAATCTGAAAATGAATGAATGTTTACTGACAAAATGTTGATAACTTTATATATATATAAAACTTAAACAGTTAATTAAAACATAGTGTAAAGAGCTGTGCAAAAATAAAAGTATCAGAGTTTAACATAAATTAAAATTTATAGTAAAATCCAGTAACCCTCGAAAATAATATCATTTTAACATAGAGGAAACAAAGGTGAAATTGGAGATGTTTAAAAAAAAAAAACAAAAAAAAAAAAACAATACAATTCTTCTCATTTGAAAGAAATAAAATCAAGGAAAATACAGAGACGAAGTTACGTGATCGAAAGTTCTGCAAGGAAAAAAAGTGAATAGGATCGGTCACGTGACTGGCAGCGCAACGGACACGATTTCTCACAAAGACAGCATCAACTAAATTAGTTTAAGACGCCTCTTATCACGTGACGTTTAACGCCCAATAGAATCAGATGTTTTGTTTCACACCCTATTATTAGGAGCACGCTAAGCTTGTGTTCTTTTAACCTTGTTAAGTTTTAAATATTTTATCTATTTTTAAATACACAGTGTCTTTATTTCAGTATTAATACAGTTCGGATAAGAATTTTTACCGTTTTAATGTGAATTAAGCATAAATTAAACATTTTTAAAAACAGCGTGTTATTTTTATTTGTTTTGAACTTTTTATTTTTTATCGTATTTATTTATTTATATTTTTCAAATTTTTTCTTTTGACTTCTATTGCGCTAATTTAAAAAGGGAATAAAGAACATATTGAAGCGGTTGATGATGCGGACGAATAAAAACAAACAATAAAGATAACAACAACAGAACAAAATAACAACAACAACAACAACAACAACAACAACAATAATAATAATAATAATAAATAAATAAATAAATAAATAAATATAAAAATAATATATTAAAAATTTAAAAAAAATCCGATAAAACGACCCGTTATTATCCAGTTGCTACGGTTTCCAGATGACCCTTTTTGCTTGGTTATCGATTGACAACGAAAATGACGTCACGCCATGTGCAGACGACGATCTGGGTTTTGTGTCAGAAAAAACAGACTTAATCAAGTCTCTTCAAGTTCATCCTCAAACAAAGAAGTCCTCCATCATCCACATCATGAATGGAGTTACAACCCTTTGTACTGGAACATACATGTTCTTGCAGGAACACTGTTCTTTATTATTTTTGAAGTGAGATAATATCTAAATGCTTTGTGTGTCCGTTATGCTACTTGGTATAAGTTATAATAAACTGATTTGCATTCACAGACACAAATAAATACATATACAGATCTTTAATAATAATAATAATAATAATAATAATAATAATAATAATAATGGTATACAAAATTAATAGTAGTAGTAGTAGTATTGATGATGATGATGATAAATAAATAAATAATTGTGCTGTTAATATAATTACATTTAATTGTGTTTGTTTGTGCGTTTATATTTAATATGTGAATGTATATTTGCGTTCATCTATACTGCATGTGCTTAAGATTTTTTTTTTAAATCAATTTGTTAATTTTTTTATTATAATTTTTTTTTTTTCGGATTTGATTGTAATCCAAAAAAGCTTAAAGCACATTATTACTGCTATAAATCAATTTTAAAAGCTAGACCCTTCATTGCTAAATATACAGCAGCTGCTAACAAAGGAACAAATGAAAAAATTAGCCTGAACTTGCTTTTCTGGAAGAGATTTAAAAAAAAAAAAAAAAAAAAAATCCAAAGATCTCTAACAAAGCATTTGTTTTCAAATATTCATTTAAAAAAAAAAAAATAATAATAATAATAAAAATCTCATAATGATAAATAAATTAAAATAATAATAAGAAGAAGAAAGTGTAAACTGTTTTAAATTTCTAAGAAAATAGAAGCAGCGCATCATTCTTATCATGTATTTTTACAACCTTTCACCCCTAAAGACGATGATTGGTTCGCCCGATATGGACTAGTTTCCCGATAAGGCTGGCGATACCATTTGTTTACAGGATGTACAGGTTAAGGTCAAGAACGCTACAGTTTGAATTCAAATCATCTTTGATTATGTTATAATACGTTTTTCTTTTTTCTTCTAAAAAAAAAAAAAAATTCCGATCTTAATGCCTAACTGTCCCGAATAAAGTCTGGAAGACAGTTTCGATGAAAATCGTCATTTTATTTTAATGTTAAAACGGCCAGTTCTTTTGTTCGTTTTATATCACATTGCCATGTTGCGCAAACATTACCCTCTTTGTTTCTCTGACACTGTATTATTTTAACCTCAAGTTAGTTACATGCTACGAAAAAAAAAAAAAAAATAATAATAATAATAACAAAACTCCATTTCCTTTTATTTATTTAGTTTTTATATTTTTACTACAATACTCATTTTTTATTCTCTAAAACAGACGCGAGCGTTGCAGACGACAGCACAGGAAATGTTCACACGCTTTTAGGAAATCCGAAAATTACAATCCTGGTTGTTTTTTTTATATGACATTTTCAATTGAATATATAGAAGCAATATTAATATTTATAATTTAAAAGAGACGGGAAAATTTTCTTACCTGGTTTTCGTGGTGTTTGTCCCTTCCAGTACGAATGCTTACTAAACGCCACTCTTAGTTAGCGCCTTTCCAAAGGATCATGGGAACTGAATAAACAAAGATATTTTTAGACGTGGAAAATCCCTGTGTTTAGCGCGGTTTTTAACGAATGTCCCGTTATAGGCTTACTAGGAAATTTGGCGGGGGTTTTACAGTTTCTGAAGAAAAATCTAAAATACATCTAAATAGTTTAATGTAATAAATATAAAATTTATAATTCATTAGTGATAACATACATACGTACGCACATACATGCATACCTACATACACAGATCATTATATACTGTATGAAGCATACAAATATATATAAACACCGACATATTTGCATACATATCGTTATATATTTTATTTAAGTATATATAAATACGGTATTCACGCTGAAATACACATCCACACACATCAGTAATCTGTCACACACATATTCTCTGTCAAGCGTTTAAAAAAAAAACACAGTTACATACTAATGCACATGCTTTCACACTTAGAAACAAAAGCACACACAAACACACCACAAACTTTTAAGAGTGAAAACGCTGAAATATAAACATACACAAAACACGCAAAGGCGCAAAAAAAAATACACACACAGCTTGCAAAATACAGACTAGTTTTAAACAAATACAAATTCGAATTAATTTAAAAATACTGGTCATTCATAGATAGTGATATCTCTGCTGATTACAAGCCACGTGACACAAGGATCAAGTTTACACGACACAAAAAGGAAACCGAGTCCACACCTTCGAGATTCAATTCAAACATAAATGTAGTTTTGCCAGCACGTTAGAAAACGCGGTAATTACAGCCATAGCATTATTATTCTTCAAAATTTGGTTAAAACGAGGAAGGCCGACATTCTGATATATCTATCAATCTCTCTCTCTCTCTCTCTCTCTCTCTCTCTCTCTCTCTCTCTCTCTCTCTCTCTCTCTCTCTCTCTCTCTCTCTCTCTCTCTCTCTCTCTCTCTCTATTATATCTATATATTATTATTATTATTATTATTATTATTTTATTTTATTTTATTTTATTTTAATTTTTTTCCATGTGAAATGTTTGTGTGAGTTATATATTATAATAAATGATATATATATATATTTTTGGTTTACTTTGAAGATTTATTCGGTTGGCAGAGTTAGGTGCGGGGAAAAAGGGAATACATATGTCTGAACAGCTGAACTTCAGTAGTCTATAAACAAACATTTTTACGTCGACTGTAATAGGTGCGGGAAACGTGGTCATCAGCGTCCGATTTTAGCCACCATTTGTGTGGGTTTTATATCACTGCTACACAACAGCTACTACCTACTACTGCTACTGCTGCTTGTTATTACTTGTAATGATTTCTCCGTATTAATAATGAATTAATTATTGTTATTAACAAGAGTTCTCATAGGATTAGTTGTAGTATTAGCGCTGATCTGGTGGTAGTCTAACAGTAAAATTACCTTACGTTGTTTATTTTCCTTATTTTTCTTCAACTTCTTCCTGTTATTATTATTATTATTATTATTATTATTATTAGTAGTAGTAGTAGTAGTAGTAGTAGTAGTAGTAGTAGTAGCAGCAGCAGCAGTAGTAGTAGTAGTAGCAGCAGCAGCAGCAGCAGTAGTAATGGTAGCCTGTTATTAAAATTACTATACGTTATTTATTTTTCTTATTTTCTTTTTCTTCCTCTGCCTGTTATTATTAATTTTATTATTATTATTATTATTATTATTATTATTATTATTTTTATTATTACTGGTATTTACAATATTATTTTGTTGTCCGATATGGAAATTCTGCAGCTGTCGGATGTAAGAAAGGTCAAGGTTGATGATTCACGGAAAAATACGATGTCTCGTTAACCGAATGTGGGAGGGTTGATCGAGCGGTAACTGTGTCAGTTGAAATCGTAATATTAAACACTTTGTCAGAACGACACAACAAACGAAATAGAACTGAAGGGATGCGTGGCAGGGAAATAATAATAATAATAATAATAATAATAATAATAATAATAATAATAGTAGTAGTAGTAGTAGTAGTAGAAGTAGTAGTAGTAGTAGTAGTAGTAGTAGTAGTAGTAATAGTAATAACAACAACAATAGAACAGAAGGAACACGTGGGAGGGAAAATAATAATAATAATAATAATAATAATAATAATAATAATAATAATAATAATAATATTTAGCCTACGGTTATAATCTGCGTGTGTGCGTTTACATGTGTGTGTTTGTGTATACTGGCGTAGGTATGAATATATAGTTAAATAGTAAAAATATAATAATAATAAGAAATAATAATAGTAGTAGTAGTAATAATAACAGTAGTAGCAGTAAAAGTAGTAGTAGTAGTAGTAGTAGTAGCTGTAGTAATAGCTGTAGTAATAAAAGTAGTAGTAATAGTAGTAGTAGTAATAGTAGTACTAATAGTAGTAGTAATAATCACAGTAGTAGCAGTAAAAGTAGTAGTAGTAGTAGTAGGAATGATAGTAGTAGTAGTTGTTGTAGAAGTAGTAGTAATAATAGTAGTAGTAGTAGTAGTAGTAGTAGTAGTAGTAGTAGTAGTAATAACAATAACAATAATAATCGCCAAACATTTGGTTCTACATGACATATTATTATTATTATTATTATTATTATGTTATCCTCAACTAAAAACGAAACTATCGAGCAATTAGATTCCAATAAGAGGTCAAAGGTTACTCTAATTATGACGTCATAATTCCGTGACGTTTAGATTGCGCGCAACACAGTAGAGTGTATTGCGAGATTTTCGGAATACTGTTTATATTAATTTACTGGAGGTTCCGTTTTCCTGATTAATTTGTAAAGGTAAGAATATATCTTTTAAATCCCATTAATCTGTAATTTTACTAGTTTTAATCGTTTTAACTGCTTAGAGTAACAACTTCTGAACAAAAGAAAAAAAAAAAAAGAAAAAAAAAAGAAGAATACTCAAAACTGTAATTACTTCTTTTAAACATTAAATCTTACTGACTGAAAATTTCCACTAATTAATTTAATACTGTTAAATGATAAAATAACATAATGAAACCAAAGATACAGTAAATTTATTCTAGTGTTTATGTAATAACACATAAAGCTCATAATGCTATTTGGTGATATTAAAAATGTTTAGTAAGATTTATTGCAGCAGTATAAACTGTATTAAAAAGCATATATATAAAGTATAACAACAAAAACAACAACAATAAAAATGACGACGACGATGATGATGATGATGATGGTGGTGGTTTTGATTATTAACAGTAATACAAAATTAATAAAATACAGAGAGAGATCTAAGTATACGAATGAAAGAACGAATGAATGAAGGATTGAATGGATGAATTAATAAATATAATATAATGTAATATAATATAATATAATATAATATCATACAATATAATATAATATTATAAAAAAAATAAAATAAAATAAAATAAACGAACGAACGAACGAACGAACGAACGAACGAACAAACGAACAAACGAACAAACGAACAAACAAATAAACAAATATACCACTGATACTGTAATATACCGTACCTGTTCCGCACATCCATCCATCTCTCATCTGAAAAAAAAAAATGCCCAGTTCGAAAACACTCCACAAAGATCTGAAAACCTTTTTCTCCTGCAGCAAGCTTAGCGCCACGAAAATTCATAAATTTATAAACTTAACCATTACGCATTCGCAGATAAGAATTTACAATCAACTGATAATTTTTTTTTTTTTTTTTTTTTTTTTTTTATGTCAGGGTATCTACTTACTATTGAAATATAACCAACCTACCCAGTCGTGGGTGTTTGCTTAATTTGCCCCCATTGTCTTTTAGCCGGCAGTCACGGCTTTGTGGCGAGTCTGTTAGGCGGATGCTGTTTGACATTAATTTTTATAAAACGATTCTTTTTGCTGTATGCACGGTTAATGTGTGTAGTAATCGCACGTCTGACATTTTGTTGATCATGTTGTGAAAAGGATAAAGGGTTAAAAAGTCACTCCGTCGAAATTTATCTCTTTTGAATCTGTTTATTTTTTTTAATAAACCATCTCTTCCAAAAAAAGCCGACGCCTTATGCTGTCATAGTCACAGCCAGAGACACCTTCCATTTAAATCTGTTTTAATAACCGTCTCCTCTATCTCAGCACATCACATCCATATCAAACCAACATCGACTGTCACCACTGTAACAGCAGGTGAACCTTTTCAAAGACATCACACCACATTCAATAAAATCCACGTCACAAATGACTCCTTTGACCATTGCAGCCAAAATCTCCTGCTACAAACCAACATATTTTATTATCGCAACCACATCAACCGAAGTTTTCTACGATGACCATCAAATCAGTAAAGCGCCTGCATTTCTAATCACATCAGCCAACATATTATACCCACCAGGAGCACATCATTCGTTACATTATTCATCATAGCAACCATAATAACTACTACATTTCACCAGCACAACTAAAGTAACGAACACATAACAGCTTCTCAGCAAAAGTAACAAAGACATTTCACCATCACAACAGAAATAACGAATACATTTCAACATCACAACCAAAGGAACGAACACAAAACAACATGACAACAAAAGTAACTAACATATTTCACCATCACAACAAAAGTAACGAACACATTTTACCAAGACAACAAAAGTACGAACACATAACATCATAACAAAAATAGCCAACACATTTCACCATCACAACAAAAGTAACCAAAACATTTCACCATCACAACCAAAGTAACAAACACATTTCACCATCACAACAAAAGTAACGAACACATTTCACCATCACAACAAAAATAACGAACACATTTCAACATCACAACCAAAGTAACGAACACATTTCGACATCACAACCAAAGTAACCAACACATTTCAACATCACAACCAAAATAACGAATACATTTCAACATCATATTCACCAGCAACCAACATAGTTCACAGTGACAATCACAGCAGTCAAAACAATTCACCATTACAACCAAGCAACTAGTACATTTCACCATAGCAACAGCCTCCATGACGATCAGACCAGTTTACGGCAAAATCATATTCATCTTTATTTATTTATTTATTTTATAATTTTCTATTTTTCTATAATTAAATATACATATAATTATGATGTGTGTGTGTGTGTGTGTGTGTGTGTGTGTGTGTATACAAACAGTGGAGTATTTCTACAAACAGAGTTTTACTTTTTACTCATACCTATATTTATCCTCACCCAGTCATCATAGTGCGTAATGAGAATTCCCATTTCTATCGTAAACTACATTTTCTATTTCCTCGTTTTAGTAGACATTTCATCATTTCTCGTTCTAATAATAATAATGATGATGATGATGATGATGATAATGATAATGATAACAATAACAAGAAGAAGAAGAAGAAGAAGAAGAAGAAGAAGAAGAAGAAGAAGAAGAATAATAATAATAATAATAAAAGGAAATAAAAAGTCATGTACGACACCAGTTCGGGATCCAGCTGTAGTTTATAAATAACTTTCATTGTATCGTTAATCAAACAGTTTCGTATTTTCTAAATTTAAAACAACCGTATTTAGTCACTGGCTAACCGTGTTTTGTAACTTAATATACATCCAAAAACAGTAATTTATACTAAACGTATTGTTTTGTTTCACAAAAAGGTTCATTCTAGTTTCTGTAGTGTGAGGAAAATAACGATAAATAGGTGGAGAAATAAAAAAAATAAATGATTTAAAAAAAAAATAAAAAATAACTATAAATAAATAACTATAAATAAATAAATAAAATCAATCGATAAATGAATTTAAAAAAAAAATTTAAAAATTAAATAACAAATATATATAAAAGAAAGAAAGAAAGAAAGCGAAAAAAAAAAATCATCAAACACCACCAAACAAGAACTCCCTAATCACTAACACAAACATAAAGAAAGAAGTAATAACTATATATATATATATATATATATATATATATATATATATATAAAACAAATATGCTTTATATATATATATATATATATATAAAACAAATATGCTTTGATGTAGTACTAATGGTAGTAGTAATGGTAGTGTTAGTGGTAATAGTACTAGTAATAGTTGTCGTAGCATCAGCAGAAGTTATTGTAGCTGTTGTAGTGGTATTTTTAATGTAGTAGTAGTAGTAGTAGTATAGTAAAACTAGGTATGGACTTGTAGTAAAAGTAACTATAGTTGTTGTAGTTACGTAAAAAACTGTAGTAATTCAAATAATGATACTAGATGACTAGTTGAAGTAGTACTAACTGAATATTAGTACTAGTAGCAGTTATAGTATTATTTACCAGTAGTCGCAGTGCAGTTACTAGTGCTACAACAACAATAGAAATAGTAATTATAGTAGTATAAAGACATAGTAGTATTAGTTATACTAAACATTTCTTGTAGAAAGATATTAATATTAGCGGTAGTATAAGCAGTGGAAGTAGTAGTAGTATAGTAGTAGCGGTAGTAGTATTAGTAAAAGTACTGGTAGTAGTAAATGTATAAATATCAACAGTGGGGATAGCGACAGGCGTAATACTAAAAATCATACTAGTAACAGTTGTAGTAGTAGTTAATAGTAGTAGTAGTAGTGGTAATAGTGTAAGTATAGTAATGGTAGTAGTTGTAGAACTACTTCTAATAGTGGTATTAGTAATTGCAGTAGTTGTTATAGCAGTAATTGTAGTAACGGTAGTGGTAATTGTAATACTACTGGTTGTTTATGATGGTAATGGTAGTGGTAATGGTAGTGGTAGCAGTAATAGTGGTGGTCGTATTAGCCGTCGTGGTTGCAGCAGTAATATTAATAGCAGTATTAGTAAGGTCGGGTTCAAAAGTGGTAGTAATAGTAGTAGTAGTAGTAGAGACAGTAGTATCATACGTGTCGTGCAGGTAGGTAAACATAGTAACAGTTACACTGCTAACAATAAAGAACTCGATACGACATGCCGCGGTGTGACCTCTGTAATACGAAACTCGTCGTCTCCGCTGTCTGCGTCTTTTGACGCGTTGTGACGTAGTCGCTGTTATGTAGCCATCGTGTGTGTCTGTCTGAAATCATCCTTTTTAGCACTACGTCAGCACCCCCCAGGGACACAAACGACTTTATACAAAAGTAATGTCTGTCTGACCTTGCGCTAAATTTAATACATGATTACTGAACTCCCATTTATCCTACTTAAGATTTTAAAATCCTGTATTATTGTTATTGTTGTTGTATTGTTGTAATTATTATTATTATTATTGTTGTTGTTGTTGTTGTCGTTGTTATTGTTGTTGTATTGTTGTAATTATTATTATTATTATTGTTTGTTGTTGTTGTTTTGTTGTTGCTTATGCTGTTGATATTGTTATTACTATTACTGTTGTTTTTGTTATTGTTTGATATTGTTATTATTATTGTTGGTGTTACTGTTGTTGTTGTTGTTGTTGATATTATTATTATTATTATTATTATGGTCGTTGAAATTATTATTGTAGTGGTTATTATTCTTTTTATAACTACTGTTGTTGTGGTTATTTGTTGATATTATTGGTCTTCTTCTCGTTATTATTTAAATTTTATGGATTAATCATTTGTGCTGAATATAAGCTTACAATACACTGTGTTTATTTTGGCAATATTATCTCTAGCTTTAGTATAATATTTAAACAGACTGACAATATG